>JACXGM010000028.1:37609-54871 GCA_016801145.1 Umbra pygmaea
GTCTTAGCTTAAGATCGATTCCAGACCCATCTAAGAGCAACTCTGAGCAAGGAAAAGACAAAAACTCTTATCTTAGTGAGGAGGCGGGGCTGACCCCGTTGCTATGTATGACACAATCTTTTGAAGACTGTGATTGGTTGGTTGTCCAAGAAGGAAAAAACTGAGCGATTTTAAGTATTCCGTGAAACTGTCATGGATTGAGAAGTTAAGGATCCGTGGCAGTTTCACAGAATTTTCGTCCATTCCGTGAAACTGCCACAGAGTTTGAAGTTAAGTGTCCGTGGTAGTATCACGTATTTCGGAGATCACGTTGAATAATTCGGATGTGGGTTCTATCAATTACTCCGACAACAAGGCTGCTATATTCATAAATGCAGTTTTTTATGCCTGCAAGGTGGGAATGTCCAGTGGAAAGGAAATGCACTGCGACACAATAAGAGGTTCTGAAAGTGCTGTAATTGTTTGTGTGATCACTCTGCTTACAGAAGGTTGTGACAGACCCAAGTCATCACTGATACATTGTTGCATTTTCCCAGTTGCCAAATATGTTAATGTAGTGATTACTTTCATTTCTGGCACTATGACATTTCTGCGCTATGTCTGAGATGTTAGCGTGTCTCTAATAAGATCGGTCACAAACATGTTCCCTGCACGATCTAATCTATAGCTTCTTATTGACTCACTATCATCCATTGTCTGCAACACATTTCTTCTCCCTCTTCATAATTCCGCCGTTTTCTCCTCTACTGAAGGAACTCTTAAGCCTCTTAAAAGTCCTTGTCTGTACTCCTACCAATTTTGGCCTTAGGACCTCTTTTAAGAGTTAAGATGCTTTCTGAATTACTTTTTTCTTTGCTAGGATTTTTTTTTTAATTTTAAGAGTAAACGCCCACATTTCTAAGAATTTTTTTAGAATTTTTTCACTAGGAGCTACTCTTTGCATTAAGATTCTTTATGAATACGGGCCCAGATCTTTGTTGTTTAAACCACAGAGTTTATTTATTTCTGACATGCTTTTTGTCAGATGCAGGCTCACCAGGTAAAGCCGCACTGGACAGATAACAAGAACGCTGATTCCTCAATCATCAGATCTAAGGACGTCTCTTGCGAGCGAAACGCACCGTATCATTAATGTTTAATGTTGGAAAGTGTGAATCTGACATACTGTATACTAAATGAACTTGGTGCTGTGGAAGAACCAGAAACATTGATTCACTCAGTGCAGATACTGCAGAGCCTAAGATCATAGCTCTGCATCAAACAAAGTATATTACATTAGCTACATGGTCATTTAATATGGATTTTGTCTAAATAAGATCCAATTAACATTTGCCTAAAGCTTTAGTATCATTGAGGCATTTGAAGACCACTGTCATTATGTAAATGCTGCATAAAAAAAACAATAGCCCATCGCTATCAGATTATGAGGACATTTTTCTGATCCAGCACACATCACAACGCAACATCCTCGTGTGAGGGCACAAACGAGCTTCTGGACAGTGGTGACTTCCACAGAATGAATGATCCCGCGAACAGTATATTTAATATCCAGACTCTATAGGAGAGGCAATAGGGCGGGGCTATTGAAAGGCAAGATGTCAGCAAGGGGATGTAACGTCTGTGCGCACGTGTCGAACCTGCCTGTGAAATTTCCTTCCAAGTTCCTACTAGTACATCATGATTATTGGCTGTCTGGCCACATCCAGACCTAAGACAGATTGATTGGACAATACAAATCTATTAGAAGCAGGAGTGAAATTGAGAACGTAATGTCAATAAATACTAGGCTGTAAACAAACCAAGATGATGCAGCAGTGGGTTTTTAATGTCAACACCAGTGTTTTGAAATGCTGAGTTCTGATGAGGTTGCTGCATTTAAAATCAGAGATTCTATGCTCACCATACGTGGGCTTAGGCCAAATCTTCATCGTCATCGATGGGACTATTTTAAACCCAGGCTTACAGTCGTAACTCTTTCCACTTGGCCTTTAAAGACAGGGCATCGCTGGAATTAATGTTACAAAGAAATTATGAAACATTATGGGGAAATTATTCCACTAAAATGTGAAGACGCCATGGTTCACCTGACCGACTGCCATCATTACATAGGCAATATTTATATTTAATATTTAATTATAATGCTAATCTTCTCGTTCGACATAGTGCATTAGTCCAACAAAAAAAACATTTGTTCTGCAATTAGCACGAGGGATCAGGTCAACTTGTTGTCCCAAAATGTGAGAGTTGCTGCCAATCAAACATCTGTAGTGCTAAGAATTTGCGACCCTGAGTTCTAAAATGACATTAACTTACCACACAGCCACTGCATTCCAAATGAAGGCATGCATCCGATTCCAAATATGTAATCTCCAACACGTATACAATTATGACTGTTAACGGGTAAACTGAATTGGGAGCATTTTTCCACAGACGGCTTGGAGCTCTGAACGATGGGTTGTGAGGCTGGAATTAAAAACCCAGACAGATCACTGGTTATGTGCGATGGCAGTGTAACAGTCAACTGATGGACCACACACCGTTGAATTATTTGTCTGGAGCCAGTAATCTCCAGTCCCCATCAGCAGTAGTAATCACAGCTGCTACTCTAAAAACCACCCACACTAAATGCAAAACGTTCACTTTCACACGAGAAGGCACAAGCAGACACACGCTTGTGAACAAAGAGCCAGAAGTGTGTGCACTCCAACACACACAGTTATACTGACTGCTTCTGTACTACTCACCAACCCAAATTGTGGTGCGAGAACTTGCCAATTTCTGTGCTTCAACAGAGATGAGAGAAATGACAGGGTACGAAACACATGATGGAGCAATTGGTTCTTCCATCATGAATGCCTGGAATGAAATACTGATTGCTTGAGCAGGTCTTCTGTTTCTAAAATAAAGTTGTTAAAAATTAAGAATTAAAGTAATTGCTTCTACACTAGTCAGTGCTATAAATCTGTCCTAATACTTATGACATGTAAAGGGCTGCAGAGAGGAAGCTGCTATGTCTGGAAACATTCGATTCCAATTAAAGATAACAATGTCAACATGATGGACACCTCTAAGATATCAGATTACCTCAGATCAACACAGCTGCCTCCACACAGTCTACACTGGCAAAGAGTCTTATGAAATATGAATTTAAAATATGACCAAAATAGTTTTCATTCCAAAACAATGGTTATAATCTATTTTGTTTTGGAAGGATGTATGCTTTCTTTAACAACAAAACAGAATGGTGTATACTAGGCACTATAGATCATTCTCTAGTTCCCTCAGAAATAACTGTTTGGGAAGCTTTTGACAGTTTTTTATGCATATTATGCTTTGGCATAAACACATTTCAAATGTAGGATCAGTCAATTAACATATTTGACAGTTAACTAAAAGGGGTTTAAAAGTGTTTACAGGTGAAAAGCTGTCCCTCTGGAAAGTAGACTTTCCATCCCCTCCATTTAAGGTGTACACTGCCTTCAAACATCTAAAAATCCTAAATATTTCACAGCACAACAGGGAAGTTACAATGAGTCCTTACATTACTTACACCAGCCATTATTACACTGTGACATTACTACAGTAGGCAAACACCTGACAAACACTAACCGTGAAACTCACGTCATCAAATTTAGAGATGGGAATGTTGTCATTAGTCAGTCAAAATTGATATGCTAACATTAGTTAGAACATTATGGATATGCTAACATTAGTTCGTTCAACATTCAAATCACTCTCCTCAAACCTTACACTGTATCTAGAAATCAACCATGCAACATTAACAAATCATTTGCAGTCACTGAAGTGTGTTTTTAGGACAAAACCATGCCTTTTAGACCACATTTTTCACTAGCTGCCATTGAGCAGCATTTTGGCATCAACACCTAAACGAACGTTCAAAACATTGGACAAAATGTGCAACACGTGAACTTGGAGAGAACTACGGTTGTGATGCAAGTTTATTTTCTTCATTGAAAAACGATCATCATCATCCCACTTTTACCGAAGATAGACAGTGGCAATTTTCCAAAATTACAATAGAAACATTCTCCACGCATCTCCTTTCAAAAGAACGAAGCAGAACACATTGTTACTCTGGTGACTCAGACGGGCGGCTGCACCGTGGACGTGGAAATTCATTTCTATTTGTGTGAAGGTCAGCTCATCTTGAAGCTGTAGAATCAGGCACGAGGAAGGTAGGCAGTCACATAGATAAGCAGGCGCAAACTAAAGTTAACCAGATATAGATAGGTAGATATAATGCATTTAATTAGGCCAGAAAGAATTGAGTATGTGACATCCATCTGCGTTCACAAAAACACCACCACCACCACTGGGCTAGACAAACTTTCCAGTGAACAAAATCCTAGTAAATGTGTTCTCCAGCTGCAGGCAGAGGGATCGACCTATGTTTAGAAGCTGTAGCACACTCCCTTCCTCTCGTTTACCCTCCCCACGTTTCCTCACACTACCTACTTCTGTTCTGCTATCTGCTGGAAGAACAGAGAAATAGGCCAACAGGCACATGTCTGCATTCCATTAGCTCAACCCAACATGGCATTATGCGATGAAATTGTAAGGGGAAAAAATACCCTGCTTTCCGACTTTTAATAAAAATCAAACAAGTAAAGGAACATATAGGGTTTAAGCAGACTCTATTTTTGAACTGTGATGGCAAGAGAATGTAAAGCGGACTCTTCCAGAAGGATTAAATATATATTTGCCATCCAGCTGGAGAGGACACATAATTCCGTAAGTTATTCCCATGTGACTATGACCTAGTTTGAACAGTGATATTGCAGGTTTAGGGTTGCAAGGCTACCGGTTATTTACCGAAGTTAACAGACACTTTCCTTAAGCACTTTTGCATTTTTTGGAATTAAGGCAATGTAATTTCACTTTGGTAATTTCAGCAATATCTTAAATGTTTAAAATATAGCAGGGCTATAAACCAATCCGTTTTAAAGTGTGGTGCACAAAAACAATATTTGGGCTTATAAAGCATGCATTTCTAAATATTTCTACATACATAGATGCATAATAAAAAAGCAACGTATAATCCAGGTCGCAGTTAAATATTTATGTGCATATGCAAGTAAAAGGGGTGAGCTTTCAAGGTCTGTGTAGAATTCATTATTTTCCACTGTCCATATTGTCTCTATGACTGACCAATAGATAGATGGATCAAACAAATATACCAATTAATTTTACAATTAAGGTCCTGCTTCATCACTGTAAGAAGATTCAGAACATTCAATGTGGAGATGTTTCCGAATCCCATCTAATGCTACTCTGGTTTTTATTCTGGTATTATTAAAAAACAGATTTCTCATACTACAGCTTCCAAGTTCACTAAGCTCAGAGGCGCGCAGTCTGCCACAGGGAAATGCACCCAGCCATCCAAACCAAACATTCATCGTAGGTTTGGATGCAAAACATTAACAAAAAAACACATAAGCCTCCAATGGTGCCGTGTGGTGCAGTTGGTAGAGCGTGGAATTTTCTACACCCTGGTATTGGGCCTAATTCTCAGAAAGCATGTACAAGAACACATCTAATCAGTAGACCTTATGGATAAGAGTGTCTTCTTAATGGCTTTCACTCCCAAAATGTCAAAGGATATTTTAACAAGAAACCAAGATTCTGACAGCTCAAAAGTGTATAATGTAATATTACTGGAAGGCTGACAGACTCGCCAGCGCTGTTGAACATTGTAATTCACCTACTGCTACGATGGTGAAAAAACAACAATAATAAATTGCTCTATGGATGATGAGGACAGTGGGTTAAAATCAGCAAGGAGTAGATGATGTCACCATCTTGCTCTAACCAGCAGCAGAGAAGAGCTCCTGAATATGGACTGTAGATGAAGAAAATGTTCATGAGCAAAGTAGAGTAGACTGTAAATAAATAACAAAGTAACTTCAGAATTTAACAACCGAAAAATGAAGTACACATCAATTCAAAACTGAAGCAGAAATTGACATGGTTTTGGCTTAGCCTATTTCTGAAGTCAAATGCATAAAAATATAAATATGGTATGGGAAAATATTTCAGGGACTGATTCGAACTGTATAGAAACGACGAGTGTGCCGGCACAGTGAAAGGCTTTACTTGACGTTTTGATGTCATACAACCATTCTCAACACATACTTTAAGTGACCTCACTCAATACTAAGTTACCTACATCAAAAATCTTCACAAACGTATGCAGTGGAGAGGTTATGCTGAGGATTGAAATGTAAACAGTAAATAAGATTGGTATAACACATCTTAATTGACGTACTTAGGCCTAGCTTACATTCAAATGTCTCTCTTTGCTTAATGTTTTTAGATTACACTATGCCCGCTCTTATTTGTTAAGATGCATTACCCTGACATTGAGCTTTCCTGGAGCTCAACCCGTATAACCGGTGTAAATGAAATCAGTGCACGGCATCTCACAGCGTGACGACCAAGAAGTGCAACACATGGTGACCCTTGACCTCGATCTCAGGCCAGGAATCCCAAGTTCCAGCTGAAGACAAACACATTTTAGTCCTGTGCTTTAATCTTGGCTCAGCAGAAATATACACCAGCGTTATTTAAACATGAGACTCAACAATCCTCAGGGACACAATCCCAAGGCGTTGGATTTTATTCACGACCAAGGAACAGTCTAGTATTCCTTATCTTCCTCTTTACCATAGCACAGATCGGAAAGATCTAACTCTCCAACATAAAGATGCAAAATGCTTCTACCCAGAACTCCCACTGGTGAAGGTGCAGCGCTCCAGTCGGTTTACAATGTGCACATTTCTAAAACAGCACATGAGCAGTGGACTTCCAACAGCCTCAGATGGAAAAGGAGTCCCCTTTACGAAAGCACATACAGAATCCTCAGGACAAAAGGCTCCTTGAGGCGACGGCGCATCGACCGGAGTGACAAGCAGGAGAAAAATAGGTCAATAAAGAAGTAGGAGGAGCAGCCGATTGAGAACTCAAACACTGATAGTCTTATCAGTCTTGTTTTACCTTCTTTTCTGCTAAAAAAAACATGACATTTAGCCATCCTAAAATCGATTGCAAAATAAATACAGAGCATGTTTCCTAAAACAGCAATAAATCAATTATTAAAGAAAGGTGATTCATAAATAGTGTATAATCCATAACATAAAATAAACTAGCCTGGAAGCTTCATTGGTACCAAGAGGTGACTGATATTTACAACGCAGTCACACTAAGAAATCAAAGTCAGACACAGACAAACACAACAGCCGTGGAGGGTGATTATATATGACAACAGTTTTTGACACGGGGCTCTGGTGTGAGGTGTCAGAAGGACCCCTTCTGTGTGTCCCATCACTGACACCGGAGCGTCGCAGTGTGACTCAGCCAGAGCAGCCGTCAGGTGACATCCCATCACAGGCCAGCCAGTCACGTGCCATTACATCACAGGGCGGCTCAACTGGCACACACGCCCCTAAGCACCAGTCTTTCCACCGCATGATGCCCGAGAGCCTGCCCACTTAGGGCAGAGATCACAGCGGCCAGTGAACGTCTTCATGGAGTCCAGGATAGCTTGGGCTAAATGACTCACCCGAGTGAGTTTGAGAGTGGTGCGATTGTCGGTAGGAGGTGCGCTCGTTTCAGCATCACAGAAACCTCACTCCCTCCTTCCTGGGTTCAGCCAAAACAAATAAATGGCATCTCTATATAAATACCCTGGTTGCCAGGCTCGAATCGATTTGCGTTCATGTTTTTCTCATCCTGATGCAGGAGGCATGTTGGTTATGCGTAGACAAACCCAAAGCTCTGTGAACTAACTAATAAAGAACACGCTCTAGGACAGACAAAAGAGCTAGCATTCAGTCTTTAAGTAGACTGTTAAAACTAATGTCTCCCTTGGCGACCACCATGGCAGCCCTCAGTTACAATATCAGTTGGACCGTTTGTGCAATTAACAAAAGTGAAAACATTGTTATGTAATAGCCCAAACACACTTTCTATCCTACAATGTCCAACTGTACAACATCCTATTCAGTATGCTGGAAAAAGCCCATTCCCAGAACCAAATACACAGGGTGTTTAATAGCAATCTGATACAAGATAAGTCAATGTTAACTTGTTACTGTGTCTTTAAAAGCTTCTGTTAAGGCCTGAATAGACAAGACACTTTGTATGAGCAAGGCGAACCAGCCAAAGGAGAGAACAGTGGTTCCCTGTTCCAAAAGCAACTGGACTAGATAGAGCGATCGCCCCTCTCACCACCCTGCAATTACATTTAATAACAGACTTAATGGCATGGAGCCTTATGTTTTGTTGGTTGAGATGTTATGGCTGCAGTATGCGTTATGACCACCAGAGGTCAAATGAGTAGCAGAACCCAGGCGGATGGCGAAATTGGAGCACTTATTTACTATGTGCTCCAATTTCCCTGGGACAGCGTCAGAGCATTACGTCAGGGATCTACAGCTATGACAGGTCTAAGATGTTGTCTGGATTTACAACACAGACTATGTTCTTCAGTAAAGTCTCAGAACCATGTCATTCACATTTCCAGACATTCATGGAGGATGAAAATAAACATTTCACAGACTTCAAAACGTGCAGGCTAGTTGGAATTTTTTTTTCAGTAGTACACAAAGTTAAGAAGCTGTGAAGCATGGTCAGTGCACAATGAGCTGACTGAGAACGTGTGGTGCTCCCAGGCCTGGGGAGGTTAATGGAGTGAGAGTCGGACGGACGCGCTGGATTTCCAGCTGCAAACGTTGTTGTTGTCTCGTACGAGACTGGCCCGCCACCTGGTGCACCACCAGTCTGGTTTTCCAGGGGCCGGATTACTGCCTCCTGCCTGACATATAAGCAACGGATGCCACAATATTGGATGCTGTCGTTGTTGTTTTGGATGCTTGTGAGCTAGTGTGATTGGGTGTAAAATAATGCAATATAAAAAAAGAAAAATGAATGGGTGCAGAAATGATGTCCAATTCTTATTTGCAACTGAATGACAGAGTTTCCACCTTGGCAGTTGTGATGATTTGAACAAGGGAACTTTTGGACACCGGTTGGAAGTCTTAACCCCTACGCCACCTTGCCGCCCATATTATGAGATCTGATATCAACATATTCATTGTATGTTATTTTGTCCCCAAATGCACTATTTTAGTTGTGGTCAATTTGCATTATAAATATTTGTTTTGATAATTAATCAAGCTATATTCTTGCCTCCTGAATCTCCGCTCACACAAAGACATGGCTGTCTCAATCAGTGTCGAATGTGAAAGGCGAAACACAAGCTGGACCAAACAAAGTAATCTGGACTGGAATCTAGAATCAAAGCAGTAATTAAAAACAGATTAGCCCCCTCTGCTGGTGAAACATGAACACAACAAGCCCTTATAATTCCATTCAGTTACATCTACTGGCAGTTTGGAAATTAAAATCTAGGCTAATAAAAAGGAACATTGCTTGCTGAATTACACTTATTAACTGGTTAAGCTTATCTGTAACCTTTTCTTCAATATAATTGTATTTTTATTTTAAGTTTTTCTCCAAAACAGAGTAAATCAAGTTAAGTGCATAATGCCAGTGATAAGGAACATTAGGCACAGTACAAAGTAAAAGTAATATTTTGGGTTTGACTTTGTTCACAAGTTTTAGGAAGATCCTAATTAAGACCCAAATGACCAGGTAACAGTAGTACATAACTAAACAGTAAAAAGTATTACATTATTTAAGAGTAAAATGATTAATTATGGTAAGTGGTTAGTTATAACTCCCATTACCTGGTCATTTAGGTTTTATCTAGAAATTTCCCAAAAATTTTGAACACAGTGAAAAAAAAAATCTATTTTGTTTTTGTCTCCTTGAGTTAAATGTAAATGATTACAGATCAAATTTTCAGTCAGAAGACATTTCTTACCGAATGTGACTGAGGCCTCTTGGTGGTAATAACCATCTGGGCTCTTTCTCTTCAACATGGAGCAGAGGTCTAGTCTGAAAACCCGTTCAAGTCCAAAGTGGTGCTGAGCGTAGTCGGCGTACAGCTCCGGGTTGAGCTTCTTCACACCCTGGGTGAGAGAGCCACATGATAATGTACTTAATGCCACACCTGACTAGATAGCAATGTTCTGGAACATACTCTCCCAGACCACCCACACTAATAAAAACTCCCACAGGGAGGTCCGTAGTTCTGCTGACTCCTTTTATTCTGAAGGGAAGGATAACCCCGGCAGGAAACGTGCTTTCCACTGCCAAGAAACTCTTTAAGCCGTTGAATCCTGTCCCCACCTCGTTACCGCCAGGCCAGACCCTCCAACAACCATGAACCCATCACCATCACTCACTTAGCCAGGATACTTATCACACAGCATACCATTCGCTTATACTAAAAATACATTCACTCTGAGGGAACATCATTGTTTAAAGTTTGATCAAAGGGGCAGCTTCCTTTCACGGGACTGCTGCGTGGATAAAAGGCACACAGTACTGACAAACTCACTGCCTGTACAATGCCACTATAACACGGCATTTGGTCTTGAACGATAGACTGTAAAAATAGTAATTTACATACATTGATGAGTCCGAAAAAATGTGACTGAATACAAAATTAAAATCATATCCAAAATCAAATTATCCAGCTGCATCACATTTTTTCTAAAACCACTAATATACTGTTACTTCTCCCAACCCAATAAGCTGTCTATCTAAAGGGACTGAAGTTGTGCGTCACATCTACACAGCTGTTTTGTTCTCTCTCATTATGGAAAAAGGTAAGAACCTCACCTGACTGCGTAGCTTAGGAGCTCTGGACAGCTTCATGAAGGTGAGGTGCGGCTTGAAGTCTTTGCTGTCGCCTAACGGGAGGCCTTTCTCCTCAAACGTTTTCCTCACAACCTCTGGTACGTGTTAGCAAACACAGGGGTTGATGGGAAAAACAACAGAAAATTGTATTGGGTGAGCAGGGCTGTGAAGGAGGAACCAACGTTAGCCTACGATGCTGTAAGACGAGGAGATAATCAATAGCAGAAGAGGAGAAGGCTAATGAACTACTGGAAGGGGCTGGACAAGACATCGGCTGATAAGGTTATCCGTTAGTGGCTATTTAAAGAAGGATTCTCCTTCTAAAACGCTTCACTGAAAAAAGCCAGCAACATCTACAAAGACAAAGAAAACTAAAAACATCTGATGAAGCAGGAATAATAACTGTCATTTTATAAAAAACAAAAAAGAATAACTAAAACTAATGTCATTGCAGACCCTTTGAAATCCTTATAAATAAAGGGTTACCCTAAATACGCAACCCAGCTCACATCCAAAGAGGTACGTACATCTAGAAAAGCGTGCTGAAAGAGTGACGTCAAAGATTAGGCGCACAACGTGGAAGAGCGCATGGGGGGGCAGACTAGCTGTTGCGCCTACCTGCGATCTGGGCCAGCGTAGCAAGGTGTTCCCCCTGGGCCAGCTCTACAAATGCCACCTCGTTCCTGAAGTGTCCGATGCATTGGAAGGGCAGGACGAGCTCCCTCCCCCTGAGCAGGTTTTGCAGCGCTGCCTTCATCTGGCCCACCGCGCACACCGCCCTGCACTCGGCACAGCACACAGACCAATCAATCGCCTGGCTGTCTGCATGCTACCTCCATCCCACCGACGTGGCCACGCCCTCGACTTTCATACTAATGCATCCTTCATCCCTGCAGCAGTTATTGATGACTTCATCCAATCGGATCTGTCTAGCAATTGCTTGATCATATCGAGATGGTGAGAGTGTATATTTAATGGCTGTTGATGTTAATGCTTTGTGTTGTGCTGTACGTTTTACATGCAGCACTGAACATATTAATGTAAGGAACATTTTTATTCGAATCTCAAATAAAAGGATATGAAAACAGAAGTTATAAAGCTGATCCTGCCGTGACAAAAAACAGGGCAGCTGTTGGTTTGAAAAGGTAAGCTTGGCTGCAGACACTCACATGTTAACTTCCTCTTCACTGGCCAAGTGGGTCACTAGTAGCGTAATGTGAAGACTGCCCACAGGCACCAGAGTCCGCGTCAGTCTGGAGTCTCTCTGCGTGACCAGGGCGTGCACCGCCTCCACGCCTTCACTTATCTGCACAACAAGAACACGTCATTCTCTTTCTGTCCAGTCAGGTCAAGTGCTTATTCTGTGATCGCAACAAAAGTGAAACGTGCAGTGGTATAATCTAAACATCAGTGAGTTCATGTGGAAAATTTTTACAGAAACAGCCCAAAGTAACTGGGTGACATTCCATTTTCAACAACACAAATCGCAAAATTGTACCTTGCGATTTGTGATAGGTATTGAAACAAAGTAGTTTGGTCGTCGGGTTTCCTTCTTTTTCTTTTTCTCCGCGTCCTCCTCACTCTCTACCCGACAGCACTCCCCTCTCTTGCGTTTCTTCTTCAGTGTGCCCACTGGCTTGGTGACTGGCAGAAATGTAACAATGATATTAGTGTTATACAAGATAAACTTATTCTATGGATGGATTTAACTGCCCTCCTGTAACACAAACCGCCAGTCAAGTCAACAATGCATTATTCATGGCCACCGGGCAGCTGGAGGAAAATTTAGGGCAGCTGCAGTACAAGGAAGGTCCTTACATCAATTGGCGAATAGAGATAACCAGTCATTATGGACTTAGTGTTGGTGCCTCAAGTCAAATTTCTGATCTCTTATTTGCCTGGCTGTTTGAAATGGAAAAATACCATCAACTGGTAATGCTGTTACTACAGGGTGCATCATCTCAATGAAGGTACGTTACATCTATGTTAAACTCAGAGAAGTTCATTGGAGTTAGCCTGGATTTAACTGCGTAAATCATACGTCAAACTATTTACTCACAGCCAAGGTCTGTCCATATGGTTGTATTTGCAAATGGAAGTTCCGACATAAAATGATCAGAGCATTCGGATGCCAGGTACTTGTGTTTCCTTCCACGTGCCTTTTTGGGTCTCTTCTTGATCCTCTTCACCATTTCATTTTCTGAGGAACACGGGTATAATGGCAGCATGTGAATAGCTATGCTAGATCCATCAAATATCTCAGTCAGTTTCCAGCAAACATTCTACAATACTTTGATTACTAGGTGAATAAAATATGTGAAGCAAGTTAAGGCAATTGTGTTTACAATAAATGAGCAAAAGTAAAAGTAAAAAGTGCTTATGGTAACAATTTTGTTTTGACTGAAAGGATTGTGGGTGTGCCTCCACCCCATTCACTGCTCTCATTTGACAGCAAACGTTTCAGATGTCAGATGTCTTGTGACACTTTTGATATTAGCGGCAAAACAGAAGATAAAAACATACGATAATTGGATGAATAAGAACAAGATGTATGATCCGTTTGTGCATCATGTTTTAACTAAATGACAATGGGATGCACTTTCCTTTTATGCCAGACAGGCTGTAGCGTGAACTCACAATTGTCTAATATAATTTAAATGTTCTATTTCTTTGACGGACCATGATAGTGCCAACAAACAGAAACATCAGCTAGAGGATATACATTTCTCACCAGGGTCAATGAGCCCCTTCATATTACAATGGGAGAGACTCTGAGCAGTAGCTGGATGTGTCGATGCAGCAGCTGTGGATGAAAGCCTGGGGTCATGTTCCATGCTGTTTGTGTCGAGATAGACGTCATTCCCAGTGACCGTCTGCATTGCAATAACCTTTACCTGATCCAGAGGTAACACACAGTTGTTTTGACGGAATACCTTCTTCAACTTTATCGCGGGGACTCTTGCAGCTTGCACATCAATGTTTATGTGTGCAAGCACCCTTTGAAGAAGACAAATCACTCTAAATGAAGTAAAAGGACGTCCGAGCATGACAACCTAACAAATAACAAAGGTCAGTAACCACGTTAGGTACACAATTTTGCATTTGGAGCAAGGTCAGTCTAACTCAGTTACATTCATTTGTCAGACCATGAGACTAAGTTAAGTCTTTTTTTCTATTTCCATTTAGTTAGTCTCTGCCACCTGTTGAAATAAGTTTTTGTCGGCATCACAAATAGCTACCTTCGGCATAACAGCACATCGAAATGCTCGCTTCCTTAGCTAGTTAGTCCAATGTTACGACTGCGTTAGACACGATCATATCCAACATGATTCCGAACCCGTCCGAATGTCTCAGCATAAATGAGCATGGATTCAAGATTGCATTTAGACTCACTAGTTAAAAATAGTAGCACTTGGTCACTAAAGCGTTGCTCACTGTTGCAACCATGACTTTGTTCGTCTGCATAAGCATTGCTGACGCATAACAAATCTTACAACACACGAATAGGTATTATTAGCTTAACGTTACGGCATCCTATGTTATAGCAATCCGAATAATGATAGCGTCGTCGATGACGTAATGCAAAAGCATTGGTTGATGCTTAACGTCTCAGCAGGAGAACATATCCACCAGCTCGCTACCGAACAAGTTGAACATTGAGTCAGATAGCACAGCGGATGTAGAAATCTGAAGCATCAGATCGTCATTTATGGGTCAACGTTCTGACGATTTTCATACAAGATTGAGTGCGTAACGAACGGGCCCATATATTTAGTACACTATATATCTTGCGTGTACAACTTTTGCTTTGCAAACTTTGCCTTTATTAACTCTGCAGAGAATTGGAGCTAGTACATTCTGCACGCACGCAAGCACACTTGACAGAGTGTTGTTTCATTATTATGTCTCTGTCTCTAATCTATGGTCTCTGTTCACCGTGTTTCCCAGGATCATCCCACTCGGCTTCACCGTTTAGGGCTATCTTGGGTCGGTTATATAGACTATAAATATCTTTGCTACAGTCAATGGTTCTAACCCAATCCTATGGAATCTCAAGTAGATCAAACTGGCTGAAGTACGTACGCTTATGACAGCGCTGATTCCCAATATATTGAATAATAGTTGTAATTTGCTTTTAAAGCTAGTGAATTGTAATCAAACCCAATTATATTGTCTTTAAGGAAATAGTATGAGTATTTGATAGAAAAACATGTTTAATTTTTTTATTAACAGTTATAAAAGATACACACAATTTTATTAAATATATTGTCTCATAAAAAAAATAAGTTTCAAACTACTGTGAGACATGCTATGTGAAAAACATTCACTAAGGTGTGTTTTATCCCCCCAAAAATCCACATTTCTTAGAGAATACATGTGGGATAGCAAACAACACATTCATGGAACCACTACCTTTCTTCTATTGAACTCAGTATAGGCTGAGATTGCATACTGTATATGCAAATTGCTCTGTAACAAAAAACTATTCAAACTGCTGTAAGACATGCTGTGAAAAACGTTCACTAGGGTGTGTTTTATTCACATATGCTCACATTTCATCTGGGACTACATATGGGATAGTGAGCAACACAAATGCATGAACCAACTACCTCTCTCGCTTGAACTCAGTATAGACTAAGATTGCACATGCAAATTTCACTGTAGCAAAAAACGTCTCAAATGACTGTGAGAAATGCATTGTGAAAATAATCATTCATTTTGTAATGACAACACCTGTCTCCCGAGGGCTC
Source organism: Umbra pygmaea (assembly GCA_016801145.1). Lineage (NCBI taxonomy): Eukaryota > Metazoa > Chordata > Actinopteri > Esociformes > Umbridae > Umbra > Umbra pygmaea. Next base: position 53,146 of record JACXGM010000028.1, read on the forward strand.
TTAATAGTCTAGCCAAAATGTCTCCACAATGTCTAATGTCTCCACAATATGTCACATTGAAATTCAATGACTCCAAAATAATTGTGGAATTTAAAGTGCATGAGGAATGTTTACAGTAAACATTCACTTTTAAATAAGGCTTATTTAATTGTCTCATTTTACTTATTGAAAAGTGATGAATCTTAAACACAATTGTACAACGAGGATTTGATTGCTTTACTTTTAATGCAAATAAGCCCTGCCAGCCACACTTACCGGCCACTTCATTAGGTACACCTTGCTAGTGTGGGTTAGACCCCCTTTTGCCATCAGAACTGCATTAGTACTTTGTGGCATAGAATCAACATGGTGCTGGAAACATTCCTCAGAGTTTTTGGTCCATATTGACATTATTGCATCATGCAGTTGCTGCAGACTTGTGGGCTGCACATCCATGATGCCAATCTCCTGTTCCACCACGTCCCAAATTGCTTGATTGTATTGAGATCTGGTGAATGTTGAGTACAGTGAATTCATCGTTCAAGAAACCAGTTTAAGGTGATGTGAGCTTTGTGACATGGCACGTTATCCTGCTGGAAGTAGCCATTAGAAGATGGGTAAACTGTGGCCATAAAGGGATGGACATGGTCAGCAACTATCCTCAAGTAGGCTGTGGCATTTAAACAATGCTCAGTTGTTACTAAGGAGTGCAAAGTGTGCCAAGAAAATATCCCGAAACCTTTACACCACCACCAGCCTTAACCGTGAATACAAGGCAGGTTGGATCCATTCTTTCATGTTTTTCTGCCAAATTCTGCAAATTGTAGCCTCAGTTCCCTGTTCATAGCTGACAGGAGTGGCACCTGGTGTGGTCTTCTGCTGCTGTGGTCTTCTATCTGCTTCAAGGTTCAACATGTTGTGCATTCAGAGTTGCTCTACTGCAGACCTTGGTTGTAACAAGTGGTTATTTGAGTCATTGTTGCCTTTCTATCAGCTCAAACCAGTCAGGTCATTTTCCTCTGACATCTGCCATCAAAAAGGCATATTTGCCTATAGAACTGCTGCTCGCTGGATATTTTCGCTTTTTTTGACCAGTTCCTGTAAACCATAGAGATGGTTGTGTCGGAAAATCAAAACAGCCCCAACAAACACGCACGTTCAAAAACACTTGAATCATATTTCTTCCCCATTCTGATGCTTGGTTTGAACTTCAGCAGATCGTCTTGACCATGTTAAATGCCTGAACGCATTGTGACTTGCTGCCACGTGATTGGCTGATTAGATATTTGCAAAAGCTAAAGAATAAGCACCCCTGAAATAGGGTATCTACTTACTCAGTTACACTCACAGAATGCAACTATAAAGAGCTTATTTCATTGTTTGACCAACTTTTTTTACCGTAAAGTCCAATATCTATGCCATATGCACATTTACCACTAGAATCCTTAATGTAGCTAGTATTACACAGGACTCTGTGTATTTATTATATATTTAAGTGATCCAGATTGCAAATGTAAATTGTCTAAAATGTTATAAGTTAGTAAATATGTCACACTATTCTAATAGAGTTTAGTTGCATATTCTCAAAATGTGTAATGTTTTCTTTTTGTTGTTAATCGATTTTCATTGCGTTTAATCAAGCACTATTATTCTGAAGGCAAAACTAGGAAAGGCTAGGAATACACTAAAGAAGCTGGCTCCCTAAAGATGCTAGGTTCACACTGGTACTGATTAGTAGGAGCTTCTG
>JACXGM010000028.1:54971-69807 GCA_016801145.1 Umbra pygmaea
TCTTTCAATTTTGACTGTATTTTCTATCTTTCTTCCTTACTCTACAATCTGTGTAATTCTTGTGTATTTGTATTCATGTGTAACTATGTCTGTACTTGCACCTTTTTGCTTTATCTTGGCCAGGTCGCCGTTTTAAATGAGAAATTGTTCTCAACGTGCCCACCTGGTTAAATAAAGGTTAAATAAAAAAATAAATAAATAGGGCACTCAGTCTCTTGTATACTGTCTTTCCACTCAGTGGAATATGTTCCGTTAGAAAATATGGCTAGTAACAAATAATTTAATTTCTTTTAAAGAATAAAAGTAAAAGTGCTGGAATTTATTGGGGGAAAAATCCCTGACTGTGTGTGTTGTTTACTTCAAAACACACAGGCCTGATAGGTAAAACTCATTCACACACAATTTCCGGCATTTGTTTTGAAATTACCCTTAGCAATATAGCTATGTGTTAGTCTATTGCATTTGTACACAATGGACAGTGTGTAGTAGATTAGTGCTGCTTTTGTTATAACATGACCCAATTTATAAATGAAATTACATATGTGACAAGTCTCAATCATTTAGCCACCTGTCATAAATCCAACAAGCCTCCAAATTTAAATATATTTTATGGTTTTCTGTGACTAAAAAAACCCAACATGTCTGTTTTTAGCTAAGATATTATAATTTAAAACAATACATTATGCATGTTGCAGCAGTATATGTGCACCTTTAGCAGTGGCCTAGTCTAAAACAACTGGATGAACTTAGTCTAATCCCCTATTCTCCCTTTAATTGATTAAAGTGAACTTACTAACAATCATAAAAAAATGAATTAGTTGACTCCATAGTTATTCATTTTCTTTCATAGGTCTGTAAATAGCAAGCTAGCTAATGTTACCCAGTGTAATCTGTTAATGCATTCTGAGCAGGGGAAGCAACCATGAATACACAATACACACCTTCCTGCAGTAAAAACAGAAGTTGCACACACTAAATTGAAGAGACAATAATTTACCTAGTTGATCACTATGAAACATTGAACTTATTAAGTATTGAAGATTAGACATTTAGAATAAGGGGTTCGTTTACATTAATGGTCCAATTATGAGAAATACTATACAATCTGTTGTTGTTTAGCATCCAATGCTCAGTCAAAACCAGTATTGTTTGCAGGACAAACAATGTGTTGGGGGAAAAAGGTGTCATGTTTCTGCTTCTTTCATGCCTTTGTGTTTTGTAACTTTACACCACAGGAGTTTGTTCCAGGTTGTGAGGAGATGCCTGCCCTCACCAAAAGTGAACAGGTGTACTAAAAGGACCGGTTTGGTGACTTGTTCTCGAACTAAGCAGAAGCTGATTGCTGAACGCCTAAAGTGTCTCCCCATCTAACCCTTGGTGGTGCCAGTTTGAATACAAACTGTCTGAGGTGAGATTCTGAAATGCGTGTATTTGCTCTTAGCTCCTTTCTCCAGGATATTTGTGCTATTTGAAGTGTGGATCTTGGTACAGAGCATGATTCGGTTGACTAATTGTTCTTATTAAATGTAATAAACATTGACTGTGGAGTGTTAGACCACACCTGTTTTTCATAAAACCCTCATTTTAAGATGTTTTAAATGTAAACTCTAGCCATAGTGTATGTTCCATTAACCAAACAAACTCTTCGTACACTGACATATTCTTGAAATTTCATAAAACTGATTATAATGTGGCGGATTAAATTCATGGTATTTTACTCATTCCATCTACTTGCAGCCATTCACTTGACATGTGATTCTCTGGATCTGTACTGTCATATGTATTAATATTAATTCATGATATTATAGTGAGGCCATTGCATGAAAAGGATACCAATTAAGCAGTATCTGTCATATTAATCCTTAGGTACACAATGACTGTTAAACCACTATATAAAGGTATTTGAACCAGGCATTTGAACCAGGCTGGAAGTGTTCAAACTTCAGTCTTAATTTAGCATCAAGAGGATTTATGGGCACACAGTGCGAGGAGTTCTTCTTTCTCCCTCTTAATCCACTGTTGCTGTTGACACCAGCCCTCCTTATTGGTCAGCAGGAGGTCTAGATCTATTTTCATCCCAATAGAATTCCCCCATTTGAAGACGAACCTGACCTAGCTCTTTACCCACAGGTGATGATATCCTAGAGCAACCTCTTTACCGTGGCAGAGTAAACAGCCAGGTTATATTTTAGTGCACTTGTTTTATTGCATTTCATACCTCCAGGCCAGATGGTGGATCGTGTTAATTCTTTAAACTAATCCCTTGGGAAGATCTGCACAGGCACAATGTTCTGGAATTTGACCAGAAGCAAGAACTCTGTTAGGTTAAGAGAGGATGGTTTGATTCCCTGGTAGCCGTTACATATCATGCTAATCGCGTAATCAAGTAATCAAACTAGGAATTCTCTCGAGGATTGTCTCTGTAATGTTTGAATGATAGAAACAACATTATTGAGGTACATTTTGCGTTCACTTTCTGTTTTAATGTTGATGCACTACAGTAATCTTCCTGAAAATATTAAAATATGAAATGAACATGAGCTACGCTTAAACCTCTTATCTACTCTTGTTTTGCATCTGGATCGCCTTGGATGTAACTTCCGTATGACTGGAATCATGTTCATCTGATGGTGAGTTGGATGTTACTTATTCTTTGATGTGTGAGGAAAAACCAAGTAGGAATTATTTAATGTATAAATATTTGTATATCAAGACTATTGCATTCCTCTTATTTAAATTGCTACCCTATCTTATTAACATATTTACACCAAGAATAAACGAAGAAGACTAGGCCATAGATTCAGAACAATACAAACATAAAATAATGACATTAACATCCTAAACTTTAAGTGGCTTCTATTGATCTCTACTGCCCAGAGCTAGATATTTTCTTTGTAATGAATATCTGATGGATATTTGTAATGTATGTTTCTGAAACTGAAAATCAATGTGAATCAAAAATCATCGGATCATTACTATGCACTACGTTAAACATTGCAATTGCAATACATATTCAGTAGTGGGAGCCACTTCACCACGTCGAACATGGAAAACAACTACATTTACAGACTGAGATATGAACCAATCCCCCTGCATTCTCTGATGCTTATAAATTTGCCTTAACCAATGAAATTTAATATGTGCGTGTTTTTGTTTGAATTGGGCGGAGCTAGCGTATGATCGAATCTAGGTTGGCTTTATTTCCTCCAGGCAGATTTTGGTCTGGGAATTTCAATTTGAGATTATAGGTGTCCTCTAGAGCACATTTTTTTACAAGACCACGTTGTGAAGGGGTTTTATATATCATCTGAACTGCATCAGGTAAGTTGGAGCTACCGTTGCAGAAATAGTAGATCAATATATAACCGTGAGGTACACAAATCAGTGATTGTAAAACTACAGTACCATACGTACAGTAGTAGTAAATACCTAGCAACGCATTGGAATCAAATGTACATGCATCTTTTCCTTGCTTATTACTGTAGGTAGCTCATTAAATTGTACCGTAACGTTAGGTTGTCAGCAAACCAGGCAGCTGGACTACATTTCTGTGATCCGTGTTGGTTGGAGCATCTCCATCTTTGTATCTGTTTCACACTTTCATCTGTTTGTGAGGTAAATGTAAATTTGTGGTCAGTTTGTGAATTATACGTTTCCAACAGAAGCTACCTGGTGTGGATTATCAAAATTACAGTACTCCTAACCAATTTCATTTTCTATTTGACTCTCAAATGCCACCCAACATTTTCCAAAAAGACAGCTGGCTTGCTTCTCTAAATCAGATTATCTTTGTGCAACATCATGTCTTATATAAGCAAGTACAGTACTGTAGTAATCCTTAATCATTTGCATGAAGTGTAGTTAACGGTATACCCTGTTGGTTTTACTGTCCCGTTATTAACGTTATTATAATTTAGAATGTCGTATTCGTTTGGTGTCGACTTCGTTTTTTAGCCAGGTATAACATTTTTTTTTAATTATTAGATTTGTTTGCTATCGTAAATTACAGTATACACGCTAGAAAACTAAAGAAAGAGCCAATGTTAGCAGCAGCAGCATGGGCGGATACAGTACTGTACTGCTTACAGTAACATCGAGAATGGATGAGATCTATGTAGACTCGATATAGAGTTGCTGGTTGCTAGACAACGTGGTCTGTAACATTACAATGTGTACGTTACGTCTTCCACGTGTTAAAATTATCCGTTACTGCTCTTCGTTCTGATCATTTCAACGTTCGAATAGAGAAAGGCCTAGTAAAAAAAGGCACGTGTAGTTATCACATGCTGTACAGTACATAGCTACGGGTGTTTATATATTTGCGCTTAATAACATTTAGCTAGTTTAACACTATTTACAAAATGTAAATATATGTTTTTGTTACGTCCTTATAGAACGAGTCTACGAATTGTATTACATTGTTATTCAGCGACGGCACGTTTCGTTTCCTCTCCCCTTCCCGACTCAATAGCGGCATCTTGCTGTGGGATGGGTAAAAAATAGGTATAAATATTTGCCTATTTATGTTCCATGTCTTAATATTTTGCCTGTCTCGATCCCCATACCTCTCGGGAGACTTAAGTCAATACATTTTCCCCTGTGTATCGCCTCGTTTTCTGGCTTCTCCTCATTATCATTGTCTCCCTGATCTCTGTTGCATCTTTTTTACACATTCAACCAAATCCATAGGATACAATCATGTAATAACAGATGGCTTGCCATAAGCTCAATGAGATGCCTTACTTGTAAACTGCTAAATGGCAAGACAAGCTGCATTGGAACAGAGCCAAATGTAATTATAACCTTCAAACCTTACCCAAAGCATAACCATAGTCGTAGTAGCCCCACCCCATCTTTTAATTTAAACCATAATCCTATTTTTTCTGTCAATTCCAGCAGTAAACAATTGGCTTTAATAAAAAACAGAGGCATGCATTGAGTTTTAAACTCAGTTCTAGACCACACAGTTTTCACAACTTTTATTTAAATACATTATTTGGTTGTCAGAAACTATGGCAAAGTTGCCATTATGAAGTATATTTAATTTACCATTATAAACCAATTGTCATTATGAATGACAACCGCATAAATCACATTGCTTTAATTTCCCTTCAAAATGAAATGTTCCCGAGATGTAGCATTACCACATTACATTATAATATTAATTTGTTATCCCTCTGAATGAAACAAATATAACATTGGAAATCCTAACATTTCTGACTACAGGTGAACTTGCTTTAAATTGTCCAGTCATGCATGTTGATGTCTTATCATTTGGTGACCAACTTTACTCACTCATTCTTAGCTGATGGCAGGAGGAGCTCAGATGCCAAATAGGAATTAGTTTCCCTACAAAACATTGGTTGTAATCAATCTTTAGAAGTGTTCATTATACTCTTGATGTTCATGGTATTCATGATTGATGACTCATCAATAAATATGTGACAAATCACTTGCAAGTTCCCTTGTTGGAGGTGAGGAAAATGAACAGTGCATATAAATAGAATGGATAGAAAGGCCATTCCAATCAAATCAATGTAGCAGAATGGTCAGAGCGGCAGCCATTTTTGTGTACCATTCCATTGCAAAGATCTAGCGGCCTACTTCTGCATTAAACTGATTTGCGGGTTGCCACCGTGACAACTAATAACGATCGCCATTTTGTTGTGTACTAATCGAATGACTACGCCAAGCAGTTCAAAGGCCTTTCTATCCATTCTACTTCTATGGAACAGTGCATCATTGTGGCTTCTTGTTTTGAGATTTTAATGAGACATGGGTAGTTACTTGGGGGTTTCTTATCTCATAATTGCATACAGGGGGTAGCATGGCAGTTCAGTGGGCAGTAAGTCATTGTGTGATTCTGCCATGCTTTATAATAGAAGGCAGTTGGATAGCTTGCTAACCCTTGGGTGTACACGAGCAGCTCGGTTGAATTGTTAAAACTGTCAGTTTTACTAGGCAAATCAGAAGACACGTTTAGTAGAAAGAATTCCATGCTCTACTGGCACAGAGCTGAACCAGCTCTTTTCATTCATTAACCTTTCAATGGGAAATCTCACTGCAATCAATAATGGGGTTTTGGGTTAGTTTTGGTCCTGGTTGATTTAAACTAAAAACTAAAAAGGGAAGACATCTCAAGCATATAAAGCTCTGGAAAAAATGAGACCACTGAAAAAAAAGTTCCATTGCTTAATAATATAAATAAAACAAGTGGGACACAATCATGAAGTGGAACAAAATTTATTGGATATTTCAAACTTTTTTAACAAATAAAAAACGGACAAATTGGGCGAGCATAATTATTCAGCCCCTTTACTTTCAGTGCAGCAAACTCTCTCCATAAGTTCAGTTAGGATCTCTGAATGATCCAATGTTGACCTAAATGACTAATGATGATAAATAGAATCCACCTGTGTGTAATCAAGTCTTCGTATAAATGCACCTGCTCTGTGATAGTCTCAGAGGTCCGTTGAAAGCACAGAGAGCATCATGAAGAACAAGGAACACACCAGGCAGGTCCGAGATACTGTTGTGGAGAAGTTTAAAGCCGGATTTGGATACAGAAAGAATTCCCAAGCTTTAAACATCCCAAGGAGCACTGTGCAAGCGATAATATTGAAATGGAAGGAGTTTCAGACCACTGCAAATCTAGCAAGACCCGGCCGTCCCTCTAAACTTTCAGCTCATACAAGGAGAAGACTGATTAGAGATGCAGCCAAGAGGCCCATGAACACTCTGGATGAATTGCAGAGATCTACAGCTGAGGTGGGCGAGTCTGTCCATAGGACAACAATCAGTCGTATACTGCACAAATCTGGCCTTTATGGAAGAGTGGCAAGGAGAAAGCCATTTCTAAAAGATATCCATAAAAAGTGTAGTTTAAAGTTTGCCACAAGCCACCTGGGAAACACACCAAACATGTGGAAGAAGGTGCTCTGGTCAGATGAAACCAAAATCGAACATTTTGGCTACAATGCAAAACGTTATGTTTGGCGTAAAAACAACCCAGCTCATCACCCTGAACACACCATCCCCACTGTCAAACATGGTGGTGGCAGCAACAGGGAAGATGGCTAAAATTGATAGGAAGATGGATGGAGCCAAATACAGGACCATTCTGGAAGAAAACCTGATGGAGTCTGCAAAAGACCTGAGACTGGGACGGAGATTTGTCTTCTAACAAGACAATGATCCAAAACATAAAGCAAAATCTACAATGGAATGGTTCACAAATAAACATATCCAGGTGTTAGAATGGCCAAGTCAAAGTCCAGACCTGAATCCAATCGCGAATCTGTGGAAAGAACTGAAAACTGCTGTTCACAAACGATCTCCATCCAACCTCACTGAGCTCGAGCTGTTTTGCAAGGAAAAATGGGCAAAAATTTCAGTCTCTCGATATGCAAAACTGATAGAGACATACCCCAAGCAACTTACAGCTGTAATCGCAGCAAAAGGTGGCGCTACAAAGTATTAACTTTGAATAATTTTGCACGCCCAATTTTTCAGTTTTTTATTTGTTAAAAAAGTTTGAAATATCCAATAAATTTTGTTCCACTTCATGATTGTGTCCCACTTGTTGATTCTTCACAAAAATTACAGTTTCATATCTTTATGTTTGAAGCCTGAAATGTGGCAAAGCTCGAAAAGTTCAAGGGGGCCGAATACTTTCGCAAGGTACTGTATATATATTTTCAGTGATACCAATTACCCCACCAAAGACATTTTTTTTAAAGTGTATCCGGCAGACTTAATATGGGCAAATAACACTCAACGGATAAAACAAAAAGTTTTACACATTCCGAAACTTGAAGAAGGTTTTAATTTAACAGATTTAGAATTGTATCATCTTGCTACCCAATGTTTTTATTTACATCATATTGTTAAATATACAAAAGAGGAACAATCGGTAAAGGTGGAGGAAGTTAATGCATATCCCCAGAACCTGTTTATGTGTCTATTATCTGAAAATAAACAAGAATATCAATAATTTTATTGTTAAGAACAGTATAGCTACATGGAAGAAAGTTACAATACTATTTGACCTCGTCTCAAGCTTTTCCCGATATGTCTAGTACTGGTAAATGTGGCTGAAAGCTCTCGTAATGTAAACGGGCACATAGCCTTAAACCTAAAACTGTAGGCTCAAAAACCTTTCACATTGGGGCTTTCAAACGGCACCACCAGCAGCTGTTGGGTCAAAGACTGATAGGCCAATTTTTAATTGTTGCAATAGTGGAAGAAATACCAGAGCTCCTAAATGTCAACTTTGTACTGTCAGTACAGGTATGTAGCTCAACTTGTGATTGGATCCCAGTTCGGTGGGGATTTACTTCAACATTTGGGCTTGTGCGGAGCTTCCTGTTGGAGCAGACCTCTTTTCACATTGCTTTCTCCTAATTCTGGGGGCACTGTGAGAGAAATTGCTTAACCATTCGGAAGGGTTATGGGAACATCCCGCTTTTAGAATCCTGTGTTCCCGGCATCTTGCCACAGTTTTTTACAAGTGTTTTCACAATGGTCACTATCCCAGTGGAATAGAAACACTTTTAATTCACAACATCTCATGTCAAGCATTTTTCCAACCCAACACAGTGCTTTAGATTCAGTTACCTTTAAAGCACTACAACATTATCTCAACTGAACTTGTTTGCAAAAAGCTGACTTTCTTGATAGAGATAAACAAAAGTCAACCTTGAGCAGAAATGTCTTCATAGGCTAAGCAATCATGTCTCTATAGCTTATCTTAGAAGCTGCGGTGTCAGTCATTTCAATGGCACAATAAATACAATGTTCTGCTAATTACGGAGGAAAGTGGGAGCCTGCCATGTACAAGTGTCCTGCTATTAGAAAAATAAATTGTGCCCTCGAGCTCCTGCAGCCTGGCCCTCTCCCAAACATAGTTAAAAACAGATTATCTGCTGGAGTCCAATTTTCAAAGCGAGGGCTTTCCATTTAAAAAAAAAAGGTGCTGAGGTAATTTGGATTAAATAAATTTGTCTTGGAATTTAGGCAAATTTGTTTTAGAAGAAAAGTTACAGTCTTTTTAAAATGTACAGCGCCCCCGGGACTTTGTATTGAGTTGGCTGGTTTTACGCCAAGTTTCTGCTGGAAGACGTTTCTCATGAAAGCCTTAGTCTAGCCGAGTGATGGGGGATACAAAAGTTACATTTTGGGACAGTGTTTTTGATTGTATTTGTCCTGAAGACCTTCCAGTGTTATTTGCTGAATCGTTAGCTGACGAGACGCAGCGTCAGCCTCATGGGCAATACTAGTGGACCGTCATCACCACGTTAGGAGTGGGAAGCTTCATATGCAGGAATGTCCTGTTCACATTGCATGCGAGCTATTCTCACATGCACCCAGGTTCAGACCAAGGCTGTTAGTTGAGTGAGCTTGCCCTCAGGCGTGTTGAACCACGGGAATTCCTGGTTGGACAAACATTGTGAAAAAGGCTTGCTGCGATCTTTTTCTCTGCCAAATCCGTCAGGAAAATTGTTGCAATGAGACAAGGCCACAGTTGAACACTTCAGAGTTTCCACGTTTTCATCATCATAAAGACAAAGATGTCTACTAGTTGGCATGGTGTCTCCAGGAAGGTCCATATGAACAGTTGCCAGAAAATGTAATGTTCAGTTTTATTGCATTAGTTGGCCTTCAATGTCCACAGCCAGCCCATGACCTTTACATTCCACTTTTGCCCCATTGACCCCATCTAAAGTGCACTATACTGTAAGCTGTAAAATCTATTTCTTGATATTTAAAAAAATATGAAAAAAGCGATTCATATAAGATGTTTCTATTCACTGTGTAGTGTTTTGTAACACTCAAAAGCAATGCCTAAAACTCATGATAGTTATCAACGATGGACCTGTGATTGCCACAATTTCTGTTGAATTATAAAGTAAGAAAATATAATGATCGAAATTATTATACCCATTGTTATATTTATTTAACGATGGAATAAGTGCATATAACAGACTTTTTGAGAGTCCTCAAGGAAATGTGTCAATTCGAGTAAAGAAACCAACAAACATTGACAACTGAAACGTTTCTGTACGAACTATCAGAAACGGTCTCAGTGAAGTTTAAGTCATCCTCGCTGTTCAGCAGTGTTACAAAATACAGTGGGCAAATACAAACCTTCAAAGGCCGCTGGTACATCTGACAAGTCTGCTCTTCAAAGATGAATCTTAGTGTACAAAATCATAATGTAGTGTTTACCCTTTTTTCTTTAGTATGAAGATGACAAAAGGAACTGTGTATGTTCAATTTATAACTTACTTCATCTTCTTTATCAATCGGGAGCTTAAATAGGGATTTTGTTTTCAGCACTTTTTGACTCTCCCCGATTTGATTAAATCAGAAGGGGGACAATGGAACCGTTTCTTGTCTTTCCATTCCTAGGTTTATCACAGCCAATTTACATGTGTGCTTGAATAGTCGTTGTCACCTGGTTATTCACACGCCGTAGCAAGTGATGTTGCTCAATTGAACAGTGGCCTTCTCCAAAACAAAAGTTTGCAAGTTTGCTCCCCATGCGGGGCAATCTTTAACAATTTTTTGGAAATGTCTCTTTCAAAACAACACTGTCGTTTATGCATTTGGGGGACAAAATGTTTACTGGTGCCTTGTTCAGAACTCCTTTTTTTCATACCTCCGTCCTGCACCCTGAATGAGACATATGCCGAGCGGTGGAATTGTGAGAAAGGCTGTGAATCAATATCCCCTCGGAACCTCCATACAGTGATAGTATCACATCGTAAGTTGAAATTCGCAGCCCTAGTGCGGGCCATTCTGTCAGTGTGTTATAATGTATGGTGTATGTTTCAGAGAGTAAAATACACCTCAGTTAAATGCCGCTGACACAACGAATGAAGTCAAAGGCACAGGTGTCCTTTATGTATGCTTCTGAAGGACGCTGTACATTGTCACCACCTTCGCATGCTCTAAAGCAGCCTACCTATCAGATCCCATTGGCGTATGCCTCCCCACGCTGATATGCCAGTGAGTCTTCTTCCGCCCGATAGTTCCCCCTGGCCATCTCCTCCCTGTGGAATACTAATTGGGGCCGCGTTCACAGCCACTTGTTGTTTTCTCCACCACTACAAGCAGCCTGTGCCAGACGCGGGGGTTCTCCAGGTCTTTAATATACTATTAGGTGATGGGTTTATGTAAACCGAGTGGCTATACACCCTTTGCTTCCCTTTTGGACAACTCCCGTTTAGCGCTGAGTTAAAGACAAATAGAAGGAAGTGCTCGACTCTTTTCATTAACAAACATATTGAACTGGCTTGACTCATCGAAGGAGCTTGATTAAGGGACTGAAGGATTTCATTTTGTGAAGTGTAGAAATGTGAGCTTTCATGTCAAAGGATTAAGCTTGAATTCCCTTGAAAAGGTAAACAATCTTGGGGCTTTTCACAAGCCTTGTTTGGAACGTTTAGAGCTGATGAAAGAATCATAGAGTAATGGAGGATGTTCTTTGTGAAATGCCTAGTTCTGGTTTCCATAGTCTTAGTGGGACAAAAGGCTCTTGTATTCTGATTGGGAGGGACTGAAAAAGGGAAGAGGGCCGCGTATTAACAGAGGAGACGGAGGAAATGACCGAGCTTGAATGGGAAGGATGGAGCACGTCTCCACGTCAGACTTCCTGTTATCCCTGACATGCTCTGTGAGGGCAAAGGTCACTGGGCTGTTTTGGGCAGATTGCAGGAGTTGCAGATGGCCACTTCCCTGGAAAGTAAATATGGCCCCTAACTAACTCCATAGCAGAGCGGGCCTGGCCATACCGGCTGCCTCTATGCTGTTGACCCCTCTGTTCTGACATGAAGTCGTGCACTTCTCACACACTATCCATGATGAACATGTGCTGTATTTTTTCTTTAAAAAACTGGTATGTCCCAAGGACTGCTGGTAATGATTTACGTGTACTTTAACACTAATCATGGGAAAACATTCCGTTTGGTTGTGTAGTATCATGCCAATAGCAAGTCCAAACACTTTCCTAGTGTGAACTAGATTTCATTAGCCATCAGTGTTTATTCCCACAAAGAATATGCCAACGAATTAAATGTTTATTAACCATTTAAAATGAGCGTAAGGATTTCCTTCTTTACTTAAAATTAAATTAATTAGTTTTTGACTTAAGCTCTCAGAAAAACAAAGCCAAAGTCCTGGTGTAATTCTGGCGGCGTGTTTCCATAGGAACCCCAGTGTTCCTGTGCCGAGATGGGCCCCCACGTAGGGAACCATGTGACCCCCTCAGAAGATATGTCCCTACGCCTCACTGCACTAACGGGCGGTGAACAAGGGAGTTTAGAGAGGGACAAGGGCAGTTATGACTGATTGGATTACTCAGATTCAAAACCCTCAGCCATTCAGACAGAATACTGGAGGAGAAGGTGCTGTTCCAGAGAGCTGTCGGTCTCTACTACTGTAAACAGCACATAGGTCCTTACTCTATGTTAATGAGTAGCCATTATCATCACACCATTTCCCTGGTCAGTGGCAGGGCGGCGTTAAGGGCTAGCTTTGTTTCAGTCTGTTGGATAAATGTTGGATAAAAACAAGCCTATCATCCAGGCGTTTGTTTTTGTTAATCATCGGGCTAGCGTTGGAGATAGCAGAATAACGATGTCACAGGACTGGCTTACAATGCAAGACCAATCGGGATTTAGATTTGTTTTGTCTAATCCCGTAATCCACAATTTAATGTAAAAGAAGTGAACCTGAATATTGAGTATTTTGACTAAAGGATGGTAGTCTCTGAGTGTGACAGATCAATAGCATTGTGTTAACAACAATGATTAGATAGTGGTTTATTTATCAGGTGATTGCCCTACCATGGTCTGTTTTACTTAAAAGAACACAGTTTCAGGTATATTGACCGTTGTTGTGAACATGACTGCCAGGAAATATGGCCTTAAAGAGCCCTGAGGTTAAACACACATTGGTAAAGGCTAGCCTATCCTGAGGTTAAATCTACAGGAAAACAAATACATCTTCACATTTTTTCAACGTGAGTCTCTTCTCCCACGAGGCTGTGATTAAGGACTTCTTTATAAAGGTTGGGTCAGCTGTCATCAAAGTAAAGATTAGATTGACTCCAGGCTGTCCCAGCCCTGCGAAGTCCGTCATGCCGTTCACTTTGCTCCTGGGAGCTGACATTTTCAGGGTGCAGCCCAGAGTTGGAGCTGAACCTCCGGCTCCAGTTGGATGTAGCTGGGTGGAATGTGGTCAGCATTGTAGAACCCAGATGTGTATTATCAACGGATTGAAGTCTAAGCATACACCCCCCCCACCCACCAGTGATTCAGCCATGACATCATCAGGCCTGCAGTCAATCCCTGTACTCTAATCCACTATAACAGCTTCCTGTAGACTCAACAGCTGTCTGGATTAAACAGGTGTGTTATTCTGGTTTGGATTGGCCCGACACAATCACGTATCTCACCAAAAACATTACAGCTCAGCACATGACAAAGATTGGTTCAGCGTTGTTCGATTTCACAATTCTTCTGGAGTGTGTGGGCATCGGTTGAACCTGGGGCAGAAACTCGGCTCTAGTTGAACCTGGAGCTTTGAGCTGAAGCTGTATCTCAGACTGAAACGGGGCTCATGGCTGAAGCAGTCACATTGGACTGTTGATGGAGCGCTTTACAGAGGCCCGTGAAGTAGAACTATACGATCAAGTACAAGTCATGCAGACAGCCGGAAGCAAAAAGAACAAAAAGTTTCAGGTGGTGAAAGGACAAATGTGAGGCCAGTAATTATGCTAATGATATCAACCCAGTATCACTGCGTTGCTGCAGAGGCACTCCCCTGCCTCGAATCCAGCTGCTACAGGTGAACTTCCTCAGAGGAGACAGAACAATTAACAAAAGCTGCCCGGTCACTGTGAGTGATGTAGTGCAGCTTGACACTGGGGTTAAGTGATCTGATTCTGAATCTATGCCTCCACCACAGCACAACTCTGCCGCACTGCAGTCAACGGTTTATTTTTATCTCTGGGTAGAACTAAGGAAGAGAAGAAAAATGGGACTAGGACTATGCTATATTTAGCAGAGGTCCAAGTCTGTTGTGATATCAGTGTCATCAAGTCTAAATTTGGAGTTTCTTTGCTTTACCCCCATGGCTTGTTCTATAATGGAATGTTCTAGGTCATACATACTGCACTTACTACTGTCTGTTGGGACCTTTTTCTCTGATGGAATGTGCATTTACTTCTAACCAAACCGTCAGACTGGGGGTTGACAGTTGACACAAGTAAATAGTGTTGTCTCTATACGCAACGCGACATGATGGAGATAAAGATCATGCCACCGTCAATGGAACTGCTTTGCCTTGCAAATGATGGAAAACCACTGCAGAGACATGGCACCACATTGTGATGGACATTCTTCGTAGAACTCCTCATCACTTCCTTATTCTCTTGTGTCCAAAGTTGTAAAAAGCATATTGGCTGGCACTGTGTGTGACTGAAAGTGAACTAAATACAATTTATGTGAATACGACAGTTGGGAATGAGAGGAGTTAGTCTAAGTCCAATTTAAAGACCATTCCTTGACCCTCGGTCCAAACATCACAAGGTAAAGCTAGGAGTCCTATATTACTGTTACCTTTCCGTCCAGGCCACCGTACCCTGGTGATTAGTGCTTTTGTAGTCAACCAGGCCCTGTTAAGGAGAGCCACTGTGAAGGACTGTTGTGGTGTGTGCCTAGTGTATCAAAAGGGCCTTGAAGGTTGGCAGGTTGGTCGTTTACACGTTCATGATTATTTTTAAAAACTGAGACATTTCCCTTTTTTTGTGCCCTTCGTTAACATCCCAAGT
>JACXGM010000028.1:69907-93902 GCA_016801145.1 Umbra pygmaea
AAAAAGTATATTTAAATGTACTTGAAATGTATTTTATTTATCCTAAATATACTTCTAATATATTATTTTGGTATGTATATTTTGAAAGTATACTTCAAATATACTTAAATATATTGAATACATACTTATGGTTGACCATAAGTATACTAGAAGTATAATACTGGAGTATAATTTAAATATACTTTTTTTTTACTTGGGATGCAAACAGAGAATTTGAAAAACTTTGTTTGCACGTTTGCAGTTAAACTGAGAAAAACAGAGGTTTAGGCAGCCAACGTCACAGTATGCGCCAGAACATGCACCTGAAGTGCGACCTATGTTTACATTTTCATTTGGCTATTTATGGGATTCTGATTGGCTAACGTGGGCCTCAGCTTTTCGTTACACTGCCACGTACAGTTTTGTCACGCTTGACGGCATATACACGGGTTCGTGTAAACGATCAATTTTCTGAAAACTGACAGGTGTGCACAATGTTGTTTTTTTAAACCCAGAGGGTGAAATGTCAGTTTATAAAAATATCCGGCCACATGTAAACGTAGCCTTGGAATCGGACACAGTGCGACTTGAGAATGAGAACGGGAATGAAGGTTGTGTTCAGTACAGTTGCTCAGTGTGTTATGTCATATGGGATGAAGCCACAAGGTTTCACCATGCATTGCAAAATTATTTAGATGTCATAAACAGATCATTGTATTCTAGTCTATAAGATAATGATTAAGCTTACCTTATAAAAAATGAATAGGGACATAATAGTAACCATATAAATTATTTTATTGATCCATGTATTGTTTAGGCTTTTGTTTTGCTTTAATATACTTTCCGATTAATTCGCAGTCTTGATCTGCGTTGTGATAAATCAGAAAAGAGTGAGGGAGAAAAACGTGTGGGGAAGAAAGTCTCCTCGCTTTTGCTCCCCTGTTTGTCACTTGGCAGTTTGGTACTTTCAGTCCAAATAATAAAGGTGACGGTGTCAGTTGCAAAAAATGATAATGTTATGAACATGAAATAATTATTAAAAGTGTTATTTGGGTTATTTTTATAGGGTAAGACTTGTTGCCTTTATTATAAATACATTTTGTATATATAGCTTTTGTAAATGAAGTTGTAGCAACTCGATATGACTTGCCTGTGAATAGAATCTACACGACTCCCTATGAAATATGTCTGACTTGCACTTTTCTCTATTTCCCTCTCCCATTATTAGGCTACTTTGCAAAAAAAATCTGAAATTGAGCGCTAGGGCCCAGAAATTGATTGTTAATCATCAAAAGTGTGGACAAAATCAGTTAAATCGGATATTCAAAAATGTGTGCTGCTTGGTGCACTGATTGCGCTCGCCTCATTCTAAAATAAATTTTCATTGTTCTCTGTCATTAATTCACTAGCCTACCACATCTGTTTTGAACATGAACACTGTGGCGTATGGCAAATAGGAAAATACCAGAGTAGGCTATTAGTAATTTTACCCAGCTCACTGCACTGTAAATTTGTATACTGCCAGACCAGGCAATGCGAGGCAAGTTACATTTTAACAAAACATTGTTTTTGATGTGACGTAGTTGCTGCCAAAGGTGGCTGTTGTATATCTTCAAGAGGTGATATAAATTTCTTATCACCCAGCCCTACTAAGCCTAGGTTTTTTCACAGAGCTGGATTATCTTCTTCGAGTACTCCTACCTGACTTGTTTGTGTGTCACTCATGGATTTCAGGAGGAAATACGAAAGTGTGTGTAAATGTGTATTATGTACTGGCTGTTAGATTGAAGCTAGAGCCTTGTTATATGCTTCAATAGAGTTGCCATGGGCATCAGAGGAAAGAGTACATACAGATTTAGTGCCATGACACCCGGGCAATTAACCTCTTTTGTCTGTGGTCTTTACATGGTTTGGGGCGTCTGGACATTCCTCTAATAGTTTAATCCTGTGGCGCTGACCCCTGCTGATGGGACTGTGGCTACCCATCAGCCACCCTGTTATCCCTCAGCAGGCACACAGCTTTGATCTCTCTTGGGGGAAGCCACCCCTTTACAAGGGACGCTCTGGGAGGCAAACTGTTGAGTGAACATCCATAAAAGCTGCTGCTCAGACCCCTTACTTAGCTCTGCCATGTCTAAAACACTACACAGCAAAAAGTCCAGTGTTAAAGTAACACTCCACTGGACCTATATAAACACTGAGAGTGTTAATTTAACACTGGACCTATATAAACACTGGGAATGTTAATTTAACACTGGACCTATATAAACACTGGGAGTGTTAATTTGACACTGGACCCATATAAACACTGAGAGTGTTAATTTAACACTGGACCCATATAAACACTGAGAGTGTTAATTTAACACTGGACCCATAAAAACACTGATAGTCTTAATTTAACACTGGACCCATATAAACACTGAGAGTGTTAATTTAACACTGGACCCATATAAACACTGAGAGTGTTAATTTAACACTGGACCCATAAAAAACACTGATAGTCTTAATTTAACACTGGACCCATGTAAACACTGAGAGTGTTAATTTAACACTGGACCCATAAAAACACTGATAGTCTTAATTTAACACTGGACCCATATAAACACTGAGAGTGTTAATTTAACACTGGACTTTTTGCTGTGTACTGCAGATTAAAGTGCTTCCCTGCACAGTGGCATGACCAGAGTCATTTTGTCTGCCATCTTGTCTGTACAATTATCACAAATACCGGGATGCAGGTTTGACCCACATGGTGTTTTGTAACATTAAGTAATTTTGCTGGTTATACTAGACATCTCTGAGTGCTGAGAACAGGTCTACCTTTGGTCTACGGTCTGGAACGGTGTGTCAAACCTGATGCCTTAAGGAGGATCTCTTAAACTCGTGTTATTAGGGACACAGTGTGTGTGGTTGTCAATGATTAGAGCTAGTTTAAGACTGTCGAACACATCAGCTGCGCTGCGTGTGTCGCCTTCAGCATGGCGTGAATGTCACCTTTCACCCGTCGCATCAAAAAACACGACCACAAACGTTCGCTTTCTTCCATCGTGTGATTTATTTCAGTCCAGAAATACAGAATGAACGCATGCGCACGTCATCTGCCGACGATCAAACCGTGCCGATTCCTGAGGAGAGAGAGAGACCACCAACAACCCCCCCCCCCCCTTAGAGCCTTCACAGTGGGGCGAGGTCTGCCTCTCTCCCTCATCCATTTCCTCTGGCGCATTGGCTCTCTCTTTCTCTCTCTCTCTCCTCCGTTGCGTTTCTGGCGTTCCCCCTGAGCTCGGTGCTGAGAGCGGTAATGACCGGGTGTAGAGAAGGACGCTGATCAGCTGGAGTAGAACACAGGAAGGTGACAGGAAAAGGACAGGTCATTCGTCAGTGAGGGGGAGACCACGGTAAGTTGTTGCTCCGCGCTCCCACACTTTGTCCTGGACCACAGCACCGCGCCGGCTCTCTGGGCTGCTCGTCTGCTCTCTCTCAGGGGACGGCCCGCAACCGACTTGTAGTCAGTTTGTCCACCGTTCGTTATGATAGAATGTGAGGTCAGCTGATTTGAATTTAGCGACATACAAAGGGAGGGTTCAGAGCTCATCCGTTCTGGGGATCTCTGGGTCTGGAGTTTAAGTCGATTTTGGTGATGGGCAGACTATTTTACTTCAAAATTTAAGAATCTGTAATTGCGCTAGTCAATGTCCAGGCGTTAGTCAATACCCGTGTTTTGATTGGGCTAATCAGAGAGGGGCGTTGTATCTGTTTGTGAGGATTTGACTGTTCCTATGAGACGTGACTTGTCAATACTTACGGCCCTCTGGGCGACACTGGGTGCGCCTGCAGACGGTAGCTCACAACAGGAGGCATTCTCGCAAAGCCAGGAGATATGAGGGCAACATTAGGCAAAAAAACGTATCAAAAGAGTTTGTGAAGATTAAACAGTGCAACAAGTCTGCAGCAATAGAAGCCATAGACCTAGTATTCACCAACCGCTGTCTGGGCCGTTGCATGCGCGCTCGTGCGTGCGTGCGAGCCTGTTGTTTTTATTGAGGGGGAGTGGAGGGATGGGGAGGGTAGCGTCCTGGGATAAAGGGAAATGAAAGGCTGCCTGTTGCGGATGCTTTTGATGCTATGCCTTGTGGGGTGCAGACACTAAGCAAAACAACCTAGCCACGCGCTGCGCATACACATCAAGAGGAATGGACACCACAAGCTGGGCTGAGCTGTTGTTGCATACCTTTTTGAAAATGTAGAGCACGAAATCCACAAAAGCAGGATAACTCTTTTCCTCACATGGGGGGGTTCTATAGGTTTAGACTTGGAATCTCCTGCGTTTGGGAGGAAACCAGTTTAAAAGGTACCAGATGGTTTAGCCTAGTTACATAAACCATGCCTTATACATTTGATTTAATCCTCATACAAAGGATATGGTAGGGTACTGTGCCTAGAGGAAACTACAGGGACACACGGAAACATTTAATTTTTTCAGGCCGAACACATCAACCGTTTTGATCGCTAGCCTGGTTGGAGATGTTTCTCTCATAAGTGTGTTGGCCTATTTGAGAGCACGCAAGTCCTATTGTGTAGCAGTGTGGGAATGTCAGGGATTGAGAGAGAAGTAGAAGCCTTGATTATCCCGGCTGCAGGGTTGTAGCTCTGAACGGGATAGAGGCAGAGCCAAGACGGAGGCGTGACTGAGACATGCTTCTTATTTGCAAGAAGAGACGACAAACACTGCTCAGGAATAACCGATAGAGTTACCAGCCTGCCACAGCTTGTGTGTTGTTACAACATCTGAAACCAAAGTTTCTCTCCCCTCCCAATTTGTCAATTCCAATTCCTCATTAAGCCTAATTTTTCCTCAGCAACATGTCAGCAGGTGAGAGAGCCCCCTGGGCATAGCCAGAATGCCGCAACCAAGATATGAATCCTGGCTGTTGTGATATTAGAAATATGACAAAATGATTATAATACCAGATGTCTGTGTATTAGAATTTTCAATATAAAAAATATATACCAGAAATGTTCAATATAATCCGGTAATGTAACAGCATGCTGTGTTAGAATGGGAAGTGTTTCATATGAAGGGAGAAGTTCTTGCCGACTCATGTCCTGACTAATGAGTTGTATTGCAACAGGGTATGGCATTGAGCATCTCCATCAGAGTAAATGGGGCCAAATTCTATTGTGGGAACTCATTACACGATCCAGGCTAACAGTATAACCATTTATTAATACAAAAGTCCTATCTAGTTCAGATTTAAATATCTCAGACTGTCACACACAGTTCCTTCAATACATTATTATTCAGATACTTGTTAAATCCACTTGCAGGACTCGTATGTGTTTGTTGAGGTGATAACTACCAGTCTGTTGTCTTTCTGGGTTATGTTTGTGACTATATTAACCTCTCAAAGAAAATACTATTACGTTAGAAAAGCAAATGACAGTAAAGACACTTTTGTTTGCTGAAGACTATCCTGATGGGTGTTGACGTGTTATGTTGTTTCAGACACAGCTCTCTTGATGTTCTGGCGTTTGCAGATCTGGGAGTTAGCTTGCGGTAGTCGTAGGGTACAGCATTCAACTTGGTGTTCTATTTCAGGGTGTCTCTGCTGTGATTTCATATACCTGCCCTACATTCACAGGGACTGCGTCACGGTGAACTGATGGTTCATTAAAAACATTTTCTTAATTGGATTAGCCAGGGCTTGATGTAGCTTAGTAGTTTAATTTCATTAAAATTAGTTGAGGGATTTATGGATGGAATTTGAACTATTCGATGTATGTATCTTGAATTATGTATCGTAGGATGATATATCTCGTGTTGTAATTGGTGTTTTTATGTTTCCTGAATGGAGCATGAACACCCCTGAGGAGCCAATTTCTGTTACAATGCAGAGTGAATTATTTTTGTAGACTGAATAAGGCTTGACAGTAAATCAACTGTTTTTGGCCGTGTAGGCCTTAATACTTATGATAGTGGATGCATATCAGTTTCACAGCTCACCTTTTGTCCATAATTGCATTTTTCTCAGATGTCTAAATTGAAGAAGTAGATGAAGTGTCCTCCTACAGTAGACTATTGTGTTTGTTTTTTAACCATTTTTAGTTCTCGATAACATAATAATTTAATGTCTTATTCTTGGTTACATTTTGAAATATTCTCTTCAGTCTTATCAGCTGCCAGATTCCGTAACATTTCAGTGTCTTCTCTGGTTTCACGTGACACGCTGTAAATTATGCAGATTGAGAAAAAAGACATCATAAAATGGCTTCTCTCCCTCAAAGTCTAGTGGCCAGTCATGTGACTATTTTCAGTTTTTCTATAGAAACGTAGCTCTGACTTGTTCCATTGCAGGCTGCACTTTATTCCTCTCTCGTTTGTGACATTGACTGTGACAAGGCTGAGCCTGAGAAGCTAACGTGAGTCACACAATGTCAGGTACATTCATTGATATAACTTATAACTTGATGCTACAGAGATAGACTCGGTTTTCTTAGGATAATCCTCTTTCCAAAACAAGAATTACAATACATTGTCCTTGTTATCGGGAGAATAAACAGATTCGTCAGGGTTAATAATTAAATAGATTGTATCAGTCTCAGAACAGATTCATAGTTTTTCCCTACTGTACATTCTCTATGTTGTTTCAAAGGCCATGTTCTCCTAAATAGGAAAAGGTTTTCCAAAACAATTCATCAGTCAAATTTATATTTTCCACAAAATTGTAGCCTAACAACAAAAAAAGTTCAGGTCTAATATTAAATTATTTTCTTCTGGACAAATTGAGAGGGACATGGCAAACATCAACCTTTTGCCCCTGAGACCTGTTGCCATGGTGAATGCGTTTAAGTGCTTTGTGCAGAGCCACTCCGTTGTCACTGATATTTTGGTTGAAGCTTGGCCCTACCTTAGGCCGCTGCTGGGGATACAGTTAAGTTAGTCCACTCCGGGTCCTAAGCAGCCAGCACTTGATGGGCAATGCCCAATACTGTCATACCATCAGCAACATGATATGTTACTAAGCTCCAATTACATATATCTTAATGACTTAAACATTTATCATAATGAACGCACACTGAATGCCTGGCAAAAATAGTTAGTATAACTTTATCCGTTTTTGTTGTTGTTGCATTGGGTATCATAAACCACTAGCTGTGTTAAAAGTGACTAATCAATCTACACAGAGCCCTTGTAAAGTTTTCAGTTTCCTTAAATCAGAAACTCAATAGGAATATTTACAATTTCCTCACTACAAAGTGATCTATTTTACAATCTCAAAATTGTTAGAAAGTCTAAAATCAGTTACAGTATGTTTTGATTGCAAATGTCTTGACACCTTGGTTTTAATAATTTGTGGATGGAACATTGGCAGCAAGCATTTTATTTTGATTCTGCTAACTTTTAGGGCAAAATGTATCCTTTGTTTTGTCAAAACGTCTAAATTTCACTAGATTTGTTTAGGAAGCATTGATGAATCGCAATATCAATAAGTATAGATTTACTTCCCTGGATAAAAGCACTCACTAAATTGCTGAAATGAAAGATATTAAAACGTGCAGAATGACTGAGGTTTCACATTGGCAGTTAGGAATTCCAATCAGGATCGTTGCAGACACCAGTCAGATGCCCTAACCCAGGGGGTGTCAAACGGGTTTCACATAGGTCCTACTGTCTGCAGGTCTTCGCTTTTATCATGTTCCTGACTGATTGATTAGGTCACTAATTGGTAAGGATCTCTTCTCATCTGGCAGTCTAGATCTTAATTGTGCTCTAATTGAAAGTAAAGATTAAAACCAAGTATACACTAGGCTCTCTGTGGAATCTGTTTGACACACACGCCTTAACCTCTAGGCCAGTAGTCCTCAAACCCTTCCATAGAGGGCCTAGTGTATGCTGGTTTTTGGTCTTTCCCTTCAATTAGAGCATAATTAGGACCTAGAATGCCAGGTGAGGGGAGATACTAACCAATTGGTGAGCTACTCCATCAGGCTTGTACAAGGTAAAAGTGAAAACCTGCATACACTAGGCCCTCCATGGAAGGGTTTGAGGACCACTGCTCTAGGCAACCTTGCTGTATATTCTGCTGGTAGTGGTGTGCTTATTACTATCATGAACTAAGGAGTTTGTCAGGATCAAAATAAATATTAAAGTAGCAAAGCCCAGGTGTCTATGTTTTCTCCGGGGTTAAATATATTCTCAATTTCTTTCTCTGTATGCAGTGTGACTGGGGGACGATGACAACAGAGGTGGGATCTGAGACGGAGGTGAAGAAAGAGCCGGAGAAGGCGGTGGAGCACCCTGCAGCACCTGAACCAGAAACACCAGCCACCAACCAGACAGAAGAAGCCAAGGCTGAGGAGGCGGCCAACGAGAGCACCGCTCCGGCCACAGAATCTGCCAAAGCACCCGCAGAGATCAAGGAGAACCAGGAGGACGCCCAGCCCGCCGACAACGCCACAGCACAAGAGGGAGAGGACAACCCAACCTCCCCAGCAGCCTCGGAGAAGAAAGGCATCTCAAGGTTCCTCCCTCCATGGCTTAAAAAAAAGTCTCAGAGCCAGGATCGACCCAACGTGAGCCAGGCGGCCTCAAAGGAGGACGAAGGTGCAGTCCAGGTGAAGGAGGAGGAAGGTGAGAAGGCGGAGGCAGAGCATTCCTCATCACCGGCAACAGCGGAACCGCAACTTAAAGAAGAGAAGGCGAACGGAGAGGCGGAGCCAGAAAAGAAAGAGCAAGTGACATCAGAGGAAAAAGGGGAGGAGAATCATTCGACTGGCAGAGCAGACACACAGGTATGGCTGTCTTTGCCATGTTCACACTACATTCTGCCTCATTGTTTATCAGACTCAAATGGGTTCCCCTCTCTGGCAACAGAGACCAGATGACTCTGTTTACTGTAGCTTTTCTAATCAAGATGGGTTCCTGTACTCTGGGTTGTTGCTGGCTGACAGTAGTGTGTCATAGGTGACCTTAGTCACATGACTGGACCATGGTGAGTTTGTTTGACTTAATGTCTCTGCCAAGGTTAGTCTTCTGTAGCTATGAGGCTAGGAGTCAGAAAGAGTTAGAAACAAATTCTGTTATATTATTCAGATGTTGCCTATCTCGTAGTATAGCGGAACTGAATGTTCAACTTATTATTCCTCTACAGATTTTTGTTGTCATGTTTTTATTGTTCTGGATGCACTTCAATCTGTTAAATCGTAGGAAAAATATCTTGTTGTGCTTGAGGATATTCCAGCCAGGCCTTTTCTATGGTTTAATTTGGATCCACCCAATTACATCATCTGTAATGGTTAAGCCAATGGAAACGCTGCGATAGATGATACCCTCATAGGGATTCGCTTTACCAATCCGTGATGGCAGAATTGCCGCCGGCACCGCGAAGAACTCGGCTACACTTCAACAAATAGTCGCTGACAAAAATGGCCCATGTGGATGTAAAAGCTTTGTTGTGTCTCTCTGTGATTTGTGTCTAGCCTGCCAAGAAAGAGGAGACGGCAGAGGATTCTCAGGAGAAGGGTGCAGCCGAAGAGGAGAACGTGAAAGGAGAGGAGAAGAAGGACAAGGGAGAGAACCCAAAGCCTGAGGGTGGACATTCTTTTATCAAGTCGCCGCTGAAACTGACGAAGAAGGTGAAGATGGTGATGTGTCATGTGACCATGCTCGATGGAAGCCAGTTCACCTGTGAGGTGGAGGTGAGTGTCTCTAGTTTTTCCCTTCAAACGAAGATATATTTTATAACCTATTCCCAGACTAGCCCAGAGAAATTGTTGTTTCACACCACTGGATCATTTTAGTTAAACACTTACTAAAATCCAGGCCATTTTTATTCATACCATTGTATGCAAGTACGTCAGTGCTGTGTACTCAGTGTTTGCTATAGAGTCCCATGGTCATTATGAAGCTTGCAATAATTGTGTTTTTTGGGGATTTAATAGAATTCAATTGTTTTCTATAATTAGCTTTGTTTTAACAATGTAAAATAAAACAGTCACCAGTTACAGGAAAATACATCACAGGAGAATACATTGTCCATGTGAGAGACTCTAGCATGTCTCATATCTCATTTTATGATAGACTGTTGGACACACGTCGTCTATGTTGAAGGGAGTTTATGCACAAAACATGGCTTCTATAATATAGCCTAGATAAATCGATGTCCCCTCATCGTTGATCTTTTAATGAAGCTGCTGATTTTTTTTTAATCCAAGCGGTTTGGCTGGATAAAAAAATGGCTTCATTGCGAGACGAGGAAGTTAGGGTTGGTATTAAAGAAAAAAAATAGGGAACATTTTTGTTTGTATATAAGATTACAAACACCGTCCAACGTCATTCTTAAACCGTGAACATGTTGTGTGAATATGCATACTCAATGTTCATACTATAGCCAACAGTGTTTCTATAGAAATTAATCTGTTTTTAAAGGTAAA
This sequence comes from Umbra pygmaea, assembly GCA_016801145.1. Lineage (NCBI taxonomy): Eukaryota > Metazoa > Chordata > Actinopteri > Esociformes > Umbridae > Umbra > Umbra pygmaea. The sequence goes on from JACXGM010000028.1 coordinate 80,321, forward strand.
ACTTTGCGTCATGTTTTTAAGGACACGTGTCAAATACTTCCACCTCTAACACAGCTAATATAAGACTGGTAAAACACCAATCACAATAGTTTAGAAATGTCCGAAAGCTGGCATTAAAACCTGCCAACTTTGTGTGAGATACAAGCAGGGCTGATTGTAGCTTATTGTAATGAATTAAAAAGAGCGCCATTATTCTGAAAAGAAAAATCAGAGTTTGTTTTTCCGGGCATAATATAGTTGCCAAGCGAACAGTGTTTGCCCCCAGCTAGAACCGGCCCTGGATACAAGTGTTATCTTAACGGCAGCCGAAAATAGATCTCTTTGCATCATCCCAGAGAACAACAGGGCATTTGACCATGGCTGTTGTGAAGCTGTTAACAGCACAGCACACTCATATTACATGAACCTCATTACGATAATGTTGTTTTGCCGAGGAAGAGCTGGATTGCATTATGTGTAATCCTGTTGAATAGATTGAATCATTTTATTGTGGGGATCATTGTTATTTCCTCCCCTGCCACTGGTGAAGTCCAGGGCTATTTATAAATGCTCCGCTGATGTCCTCAGCAGGATTTGAACCTGTAAACACAGGGAGGCTGACTAACTAGGATACAATGAAAGGACAGAACATAAGCATTTGGTGGTTGGCCTTCCTTTCAGACAGATGAAGGTGCATTTATCTTTAGTGTTCAATTAGTTATCATTATTTTGTTGTTGGTCTTGCTAAGATGTCATTTCATTGGTCATTTAAGCTGTTTGTTTTGGAAGGTGGGATGGAACTGGTCACTGCATATTACCACAGGACAGGTTTAAGCAGAGCTCCTCTGTGACCTCAACAACTCCATGGTTTGCATTTCAAATCAGTCCGGATGATTTTACTGTTTCACACTTATGAGAAGATTATCCAGTTTAGGACTGGTTGGTATATCTTAAACAATACCGGTTGTATTTTATGTAGCTACTGTAAGGAACATAGAGCTGCGTGTGTCTGAAAAATGCTTATACTGAGGTAATCACGGGTTGGAGCCATTCTCAGCCCCGACCTGGACGTGACGGGCACATGGGGTGTGGCCTGCCCCCCCTTCCTTACACAGCCTGGCTGGTGTAAAATCAGGGTGCACTGCAGGGGCCCGTCTGGGGTCATCGTCTGGTTGTCTGAAGCCCACTCTGTCCGGGCCCAGGGCAGCTTAGACGGGGTGTTGAGCACCCTCCAGATTAAACCTGGGGCATCTGCCGTTCCCCTCTGACACGTGGTAAATGAGCCTGAAAACCCATAACCTGTCATCTCACCTCCTGATTGGTCAGTCAGCGGTCTCTGGAGAGGGACAGGAAGTTTCAAAAAGGGCAGGTTTAGTGATTCACTGACCCCCTCATTAAGATGGAGGGCAAGTCTGTATTCATAGTTACATTTTAAACTTAAAGCTTGTTAGTTGTGGTTGATGAAATCTACTTTACCAAGCTCTTATTTCTTATGTTACTGCTTTTGACTGTGACATTGGTTATTCATGTGTAGGCTGGTCTAGTTCCCGTCCAGCCAGGGGCTGTGGAGAGTGGCAGTGTGATTCAGAGTTCCAGTGCAGCTGAACATGCACTTTCAGATAGAGGTTAGCTTGGTGAATGGGGCCCAACACTAATTGCTCAGTGTTCAGCGCTGTTTGGACAGGGCCAGCTTTGTTCGCAGGTTCAGAAAAGCTGAGGCATCAGTAAATGCCATTGTCAGGATGTATTCAGCCAGAAGACAGTGGCATATTTATAACGAGATGTAATGCCGGCAGACTATCTGGGAGCGCTGGCAAAATTAACGAGGACAACAAAATGTTCCAAAGATTAACCTTCATTTTTGTGTGGGGGGGGGGCTCGCCCTCAGTGACAAACACGTCTCTTGGATAACTTCACTTTCACAGACATTCTCAACAGCCTCGCTTTGAAAATGTATATGAAACGCACAGTTATCCATTATGCAACTTCTCGATTATTAAGCGCAGAATGGTGCCTTCTGGAACTCTCTGAGGCTAACACTCCACCTTGACTCCCAGTCTCTTAGCCAGAGCTCACCGGGGCGGGGAGGTGTCTCTGAAGCCTGGGCGGACCCTCTGACAGCAGGGTGGGTCCACTTTTGGCTTAGAAGAGGGGGATAATTATGTGCGGGTTATGAACACGGTGGACCAGGGAGCGATGGACCGCATGTTAATTGCTCAGGCAGCCTGGGATCATCCAATACTTCGAGCTCATTTCCCATTATAATTGATCTTCCATTAATAAACGCTTTCTGTAATGTCAGTTTGCCAGGAAATAATATGGATCCATTTTTAAAGAGCACTGGCCTATGAATTAATCTCCCATCAGTAGGACCGGCCAGATAGCTAGGCTAATCCATTAGCCCCATAGACAAACCGTTTCCTAGGACATCTCCGTTAGACACAGCACAGATGTCAGGCATCTCTTCATATGTCCCTGTGCTTTGTTGTGTGCCCTGCAATACTGGCAGCAATGAAACTGTTACATTTGTGTGTAAACAAAGTAATGGCGTCTGGGGAAATTCAGGACGGAGAGGAACAGCCAGCCGGTCACCGTAGCAACATGATAGTGGAGTGCTGTGGTTCTGGATGTACAGGGCTGCCTCTACTGCAATCCGCGGGGCTGCAGAGTCCTGCATTATTCATCCATCCAGCTCCGTGCACATTAGAGCTTCAGTCCCCATGGACACGCTTGAGTCTAATCCGCTGGAACAGGCGAGCGCTCTGGGGCTTCAGGAAGACTCCAAGAGGACTCACATTGCATAGAAAATGAGTAGATTTACAGATTTCTGTTAGAAATTGTACCTTAATATTTGCAATGTGAATGTCTACCTTCTCTGCTGGATGGTGTGGTGTAGATTTTAGAGTGATTTTAAGGTCTCACAACAAATCTTTGTAGAGTTTAATGTTGGAATTAAAGCTGCCACACACAGTTGATATGCGTAAACGTGGAACAGCAGAATTTGTAGGCTTTCAGCTGCAGAGATGTCTTTCAAATTTTCTCTAGATCTATAGATTTGTCTTCATGCGAATCTGGTTGTCGTGGTGAGAAAAGTGGGAGTGGTTCTCCAGGAGCCCACGGGAGATGAAGAAACTATTTGGACATCGGGATACTTGACTTCCAGCCACAGACCTACAGAGTCTGCCAGCCATGGAGACTCCCTTCTGCCTGTGTCCCTCCCCGTCCCTTGTGTCCATCTGAACGCCAAACAATATTCAGACCGATAGGAATGCTCCCGCGATGCCAAACGAACTGAAAAGGTTGGGGTTTGTGTTTAGACACCCAGTAGTACAGGCCTAGATGTTTGGCCAAAGACAATGTGTAGTTCACTTCAGGGGTTTCGTCCGCAGTGGGTTTTCTGGGATCGGAACAAAGCAATTGCATGGTCAAAGTTTACTTATTACCATGTCCTCTGTTAGGTTGCTCAGGTCTTTTGGATGTTCTAACTCACCCCTTCTGTTAGGCTGCTGATGTGCATGAGCACCAAGCCATCTCAAACTGACCTAGCTACTCTCCAATCAGTAGACTGTTGCTTGTGAAACAGTGTTATAATATTTGCTAGTTTTGTTTGGTTCAGTTGGGGTTGAATATGGCCTTCATTGTTGCTTTAGTCAACACGTTCAACTAGGGCTGCTCGATTATGGAAAAAATCATAATCACGATTATTTTAGTCAATATTGAAATCACGATTATTTAAATTGATTACTCATTGACAGTCAAAATATTCTGATGTCAGGAGCGGGTGCATTTTTTTACTTTGTTGACGGTGACCAGCACACATAGTTCGTTTGAATGTTTGGATTTGATTAGACAGCAATGTCTTTCAATTATATTTGCAAATAAGTTATTTATATTTATTATAATAAATAAATTAACACTTCTAAACGTATCTTATTTTCTATTTTGCCTGCAGGTAATGTGCGCACGATCACTGTGCTAAATTAAGTCTGCTGTAGAATCGCAAACAGCAGTTCAAACGAACTACTGAATAGAAGTAACATGAAGCCTGTCTCTTGTCTTCAATAATTCAAAAGTAATACATTGCTCTACACTACACCTGTGCTAATGAAACCAAGAACGAAAACGTGATTAACTGCTCAATTTCGTTGCTTCGGTACTGATATGCGCAATCCTATACAAAAGAAAAATGTTTCAGTAAACAACGCTGTAAGGACACAAATAAAATATCCTAAACAACACTCAAATAGACAAAACTGATGAGCTAACTAACAAACAAAGTACCTGATTTGCTGTGAGGTAACTCATGGAGCTGCTGCAATCACCTTGCTGTAATATATAAAATACTGTAGACCATAGATCAATACTCTGTCTTTGTCGCCACTTCTGCACAGCATTTCTCATATAAGAGCAGAGCAACTCTGGTAAAGTGGTGGTGAGATGGCAAATTATAACGCTTGTCCAAAGTATGCAACAACATTCTATAGAGTCGTTCTCAACTGTGCTAATGGGACACACATCTTTGGCTAAAAGTATGCACCGGCATGTGTTATTTTTTTGTGCCTGCACGCACGATGGATATGGAGTTACACTGTAAAATGCATCTTTAATAGACGACTGAGTGCGTTTCGCTTTCAGGAGGGACAAAAGTGCACTTGTGATTCGAACACAAGCCAAAAATATGAGGTCTTAGAAAATGCAATTTACAAAATCATCGTTTTTTCTCGATTACATAGTTTTTGTGATCGTTAGGAGCTGAAATTGAAATCGCAATCAAAATCTGATTAATTGCACAGCCCTACGTTCAACACCATTCAGGAACTCTTGCTATTTCCTCAATGGTCCAAGCAAGACATTTTGTTCCCCAGTTGAGATCTCTTTTGTTCTGTCTACACCATAAATGTACAGGAATCTTCTTTACTGTCTATAAACCTATGTTTTTACTAATGTCCCAAGAGTAAGTCCACATCATCTTCCCTTCTGGTTGAGTTGTTTTGCTTGTGATTGCATGAGGCAATTCTCCTGCAGTTATGTCTGTTACATGCTTCTTAGGTTCAAACTGACAGGGCATAGCCCATGGTCCTGACGTGCCCCCTGTTAGCATGCTAACGACTAATTATATTGACCTGCACTGTGGAGCAGAGGGCCATATCAACCAGATTACCATGGGTTTGTTTCCATTATGTGCTGTCCTGGTAACAACCCGAACCCGCTGAAGGGATCATTTCTGTTCAACGTACAAGTTGTGTTATGTGTTTTCAGTTTACCCTGTGTACATAGCTCTGGGAGTCGGAAGACGCCTTCAGAGACGTTGTTAGTTTATAGAGAGAAAATGTGTCGAAGACATTACTTTTTATGGAGTCTTTTGCCTGTGGATTTGTGCTTTTACAGCCACCAATGACATGTGGCTACCAAACATTTCACTGGGAATCACTTGACGTGTAGCAAAAAGCACTCACTCAGATCAGAACTAGTGGCCACCCTCTGTCAGAAATGCAGACGAGGTGACCAGTCACCGTTTCGTGGCATTAACACTGAAACCAAAGCTTCAATTGGAAGTATTTGAAACCTCCTTCCGAATGGGATAACTGACCTTTCTTTTATTAATGTTTTTCATTTGTAGTGCTGCCTAATGCATTGCAAGGCAATGGCTTTCAAAGGATCAATAGTAAACAAGAGTTAAATCTATTTTGCTGTGCCTACAATCCTAACGACTGTTGACCAGTCACCGCTAAAGTGCTTTATTTGTTAGCAGGAGGGAGAGAGTTGGCCCAGGGCTAAACATTGATTCCTCCTCTATGACGTCTCAGTTAGCCAATATGGAGCACTGCCATGGCAGATGTTACAAGGTCATGTGTGAGAAGGTGCATTCGAAACCAAACAAAGGCCTCACCTTAGACACACAACTCCGAATGCACCTGTTGCCAAAGCTGGTCTCAGGAACAAACGTGACCTTGCACCCTTCTAGGTGATGTTGCAGACAACGTGTTGCCTCTGTCTTCGCTCGATCCTCTTGGCCTCTCTGCAGACTCTAACGCATCATTGTCTATTGTCAGTGGGGTGGACGGAAGGGAGAAGAGCTGAACGCTGTCTGGAGAAACTGGAGACACTAGCATTCCTTAAATGTGTCAACTGCCCCAAAGAGGAGAAATACAAAGGCACCACCCTCCATTTCCACTCCAGCCCCCTCTGTCTAGAATGCAGACCCATTGTCTTAATTGGATGTCATGTTTATTGTCCCTCAGGGCAAAGCAGCGTTTTGCCATGAGGAGGTAGGTGGTGTTGGTAGAATTCGCCCCCCTGGGTTCGAACGGCAGTTCACATCACAAATAGCTCCCTCATTCCACAAGTGTCAACAGACCAATATGCAGAGCTCACGCAATTCATCGGCTTTTGTGGGGATTTTCATGTAATGCCCGTACTGTGTTTAGTTCTGCTGTACAGGCGGATACAGGGCCAGTTGGAGAGAGCTGCCAAGTCAAGCTGTCCCAAACTGCCGCATGTCTTTCTGTCTGTCAGTCTGTCTGTGGGGCAAAAGTCAGCTCACACCCAGAAGATGTGCTGAGGGCATGTGTTCTCTGATACTGTAGTTTACTGCACACAATACAACGGTTTAGTTTATGGGCAATGTAAAATAAACCTACACAGAAATTAACTTATAACGAACATTGAGGGGGAAATTACATTATATTTTTCACAGGTGTTTGATATTAAATGAGATACATAGGGAAGTTGTTAATGCTGTATTTAAACAGTGTACCTTGATGCTATAGTAATGTCAACATTGCATGTTTATCATTGATGATTATTGTCATTTTCATGCTTATATTGTTTTCTTCCCTATCCGCAGAAACGGGCGAAGGGTCAATACCTGTTTTTCAAAGTTTGTGAATCCCTGAATCTGCTAGAGAAGGACTACTTTGGGTTGAGTTACAAAGACAATGCAGACCAGAAGGTAACATCATTGTGCTTTTTACCATGTTTTAGTACAATGTGATCAGAAGTTCTGCTGTAATATTAAATACAGGCATTTGCAAAACCTTAAAGACATTTGAAATGCACTCACATTTCAGTGTAACACATGGCTTTCAGTGTATAGTATGTTTTGTTCTGAACTACCACCACTGTTTTATCGTATCGTCATTAGGGGTCCACACGAAATGTAACATGAGTAGTTTTTTTAATTGTTTCGTACATTGTGCTGTATATTTACCTACACACTGTGTTCTTCAAATATTTTCAACAGAAATAACATATTTACCATATTTTACCTCATGAACAATATAAGTTCTAGGCAAATGGTTCTGAAACTGTTCTATAACCCGTAGCCATGCCAATCTTTTCATAAGAACACCATCAAGCCCATCACTAATCAAGCCCATGTTTAGTAAATCAAAGTTGTGAAGCATATGGGAGAGTTTTGAAAGTCACATCTTTTTACATTCCAAGTCTTTAGGAATACTGTATACCTTACAATATTAACTAGGAGTGATTCATGAAACTCAAGTGAAACAGTGCTACAGGCGTGTGGGAAGTGTGCGGCAAACCCTTGAAATCCATGGAAGCCTGATATGCTTCTAGGGAATAACATCTGATAGTGTTCATATCGGTGTCAACACACGTTATTGGGGAGCTGATTGGACACAGACGAGGCTCTGCTTGCAAACTAAAATAAAGTGCCTAGCAGGCCTGGTTCTCAGCAAACCTGGGTTCAAATACTGTTCTTTTATGGAAAATCTACAATAATGGTTCAATTGCAGCAGGCATTCAATCGAACACACCTACTTTATATGAAATGGTTTTCAATAGTAATTGGACCCAGACTGTTTTTTTACTGAACATATGCTCCTTTCATTGCCTTCCTATTAAGTTATGGTATTCTTTTACTACTGTACTGTAGCACAATGGTTAACAGTGTCAGTGCATACCACAGTGCACCTGCAAGTACCAGGTCAACCAGGGACGGACACTTCTGGAAGACCGAGAGATCAGCATTTTTGCGGTGTAGCTGCATGCTAAGTTTACATGTAGTTCCACGTTGACACTGAACTGCTGTATAGCCTATGGTGGGGGGGAGAAGTGGATCGTGTTTTCATCATTTGAGTTGCCAATCAGTATGGTTTCTCAACAGGAACATATACGAAACATATACGAGACATTAACCGCTTGAAGTTGGATACTGTGTTTGATTTCATGCATATGTGGAAACACCAAAACGTATGTCTTTGTCTCCACAGTGCTGGCTGGATCCTACAAAGGAGATCAAACGTCAAATCCGCAGTGAGTCATGACTTTTACATTTTTTGTTCTGCACAGAGTGTTTCATTATGAAACAGAGGCACTGTAGTACATACTAATTGACCTTAATTTAAATGGCAATCTAATCAAAGGCTTCCGCACTAGTCCATCACACAGCTCTCTAAAGAAGTCGGTACCAATGGAACTGATCACAATTATTCAATGTTCAGCATAGACGGTTCTTTCTGGACTGAGTTGCTCTCTTTACATCTGTTCACTGGGCTGCAGTAGTTTTTGGACAGGTCCAGTGTAACGTGTTTTGGGATGACATGTGTTGGGTGGAAGGAGGTTACTCTGTTCAGAGGGAATCTGACACTCCCCGAGCACTTAGCCTTGCCAGGAACACGGGCCATGTGTTTACACACACAGTCACGCCCTGGAGGGAGTTCACTTTGTTGCCATGGGAACAGTGGCTCCAATTGCTGGCCCAGTTCCCATCCGGAGCCGGATGGTAACATCTCTGCAAAGGAAACTTAACAGCACACAGCTGCCTGGAACCGGCCCGCATCTCCCTGTCTAATATGAAGGATCTGTTCACTTGGTGATCCGGGTCTCGGGGCTCAGCCCGGCTCATGGGACGGTACGGGACACTCCCTTTGAACGAGCTGCTGCATCAACCAGAGGTCTGCCTCATGCGTTGGACCCCTGCCAGCGCCATAAAAATCCAGGGTGTTGCCTGCTAGTGATTAATGTGTTATTGTCCAAACACAGACCTGCAGCCAGTGCGGGGATAGCTGAGACCCAGTCAGGGCCTTTGGCCAGTCACTAGGCCATCCGTGCTTATTAGTGTGTTTTGGTTGTTTAATGTTTGTTTGGTTTTCTGCTCCGCCGACTGGAACCACGGCTGTCAACGATAAGACCTTAGTGAAGAATCCTTATTCTACCTGACGGCCCACTAGCCAAAGCAAGGCCAATTCTCTAACGTTGGCATTGTTTGAGCTGTTTTAATGTGGTCGTCCACCCAAAAACTCAAATTTTTATCATATTCACAATTAGAAACGTGTTTCCTAGTTATTGACACTGGTACACTAGGTGCCTTCAGTAGGCAGGCAGAGTTCAGTCAGGGCTGTAACTGGGATTAAAGCTGCTTTACAACCTTTGTAAAGGGTCACACTGACTACCAGTGGAATACAGTGAAATGGTACAGTAGATATCAATCAGCGTATTTAGTTCCCTATACCCTATGTTATACCTTCAATTTGACTACGCCTGGGCTGGGCTGAGCTCCAGCTGGTTGAGATGAGTTTGAGCACACGTTTATCATCCCTACAGTTAGGTAGACTTGGAGCAGAGCAGAACAAAGGAAATGGCCCTGATGTGAAGTCATCTTTTCCGGGGAAAAGAAAAACACAGTGTAGCTTGATTTTGAACCTGATGTCACCTGTGTGTGGGTGATGTAATGTTTAAATCCAAGAGACGGAGATGCTTTTTAGCCATCGAACGTGCAGAGCCGTTCGGATATGATTTCACAGAGAGAGCATGCGTGTGCCTGGGGAACGGAGCTTCGGATAAATTGAGGCCACGGCCCAGACCCATTTTTCTGCAACCAGTGATGTTTCAGTGTTTGAACGATAATTGAAAATGTAAAACAGACCAGGGACGAGAAGAGGGTGACAGGCACGCCCACACACCGTTTCCCTCTGCTTAGTCATCGTTGTAAAGCTGTAAAATATACATAAAATAACCCTGATTTCCAAACTTTGCTTCTTTTTTCACATAAAAATTATGTGAAAGGTGTCTTTCCAACATGCATTCGTTGTCTCTTCGTCAGCTTTCTAACCAGAGCAATGTTTTTTCAATACCATTTTCACCGTGGTTTTGCTTTCGTTCGTTTGTCCTGTTGTACACCTGAAATGCGCCACCTTTAAGGACCATTAAAGCAATTATTTTGCATAGTTTCCCTGCTACAAACCCACCATGAAAACAGTCTGTTCTGTATGAAGTGAAACGAGGCCCTCTGATCGAGACACCTCCCAGTTTGACCGATGATGTGTGATCCTCCAGTCATGTGACTTGCTGTGACTGACTCTAGGCCAGATTGACTCATATTCCAGTGTCTTTAAACTGCTGCTCACTCCCTCAATGTTCACTGACCTTTTCACTGAGTCTGGCCAGTGGACCGCAGCTACAATATGATCACTGTTTTACGAGTCAAGGGACCTTACTGCGTTAGTGTGTGGGCTCATTTTTGGAATTCCTTTTTTATTAAATGCCATATTTTATGCTGCACTAAGCATGTGCCAATTTAGCATGGTCGTCCTTGTCTTGTTTCATTGGAAATGTGGTAAATAAAGAAGAAAGCCTGTTTTGTATGAGTTTCTGTGAATGCTAGGTGTTGTAGGAAAAGCGGAAGTGAAGCGCTTCCCAACATTGCTCCACTAAATCAATGGAATTCCTGCCTTGTCTGGCTCTTCTCAGTGTTCACCCCTCACCAGGCCCGGGGTCTGGAAAAGATACAAAGCAGAGCCCATCTGTTTTGCAGCGAAACAAATGTTCCCTACGGGATCAGTGTATGCGTTCTCTGTTCCAGTCAGGGACACTCAGCCGCCTGCAGCAAAACAAATAGGGCAGAACTTTCTCTCTCAGCTCCCAGAGTTCCTCCTCTGTTTTAGGCCGCACCTTCTGAGGAAGAGGGGGACACCAGGTGGCTCAGTGGTTAGGGAATCAGACGTGTAGTCGCATGGTTGCTAGTTTGATTCCCGACCGTGCCAAATGTCATTGTGTCCTTAAGCAAGGCACTTTACTGTACTAAATTGCTCTGGATGATAATGTCTGCTAAATGACAGCAAAAAAAGATTGGGAAGACTATTCTTGATGCAATCTGGGACTTTACAAATGTTTAACCCCCCCCCCCCATTTTTGCCTGGACCTGTATCATGTTATTTATATATGCATAATGTATAGTTACTGTAAGACCTTAGTTAGACCTGCAATTCTAAGTTTGAAAGCTTGTCATTTTGTTGACATTGGGAACACTTACAACCAGCGAGCGTAAATATCGCGCTGCGTCTTTACAGTCCATTTGTCAGAGCACCGTTGGTATTTGAGCTGTTGCATAACATCGAGGAGACGTCACACGGTTTGTCATCTTCTCTCACACTCTCTCGTTCCCTGAGCGTAATCAGCCTACATCTAGCCCATAACCCCTCCTCTGACAGAGGTTGCTAGGTAACAGCCAGCACTAAACCAATGCTGATGAGGCTATACGTATTGTCACATGAAGCCAGCGGTCTGGGTCTGGACTCACAGATGAGAGGGCTGCGCTTGTGCGTATCAGCACTGCTAATCCTGTCTCGTCTTGCAAAAGTGCTACTTTTGCTGACAACAGGAAGTAAAACACGGAGCAAAAGAGCTCAGAAGCCATCGGACCCGAACAGTAATAGTGCTGCTAACACCGTGATTTTCGAAGGTTAAATCAAATGTAGTTTACTGCTGGCATCGCCTCAGCTTTTCAATTTTAAACATCCAGATATAATATCTGAAACTAAAAGAGACCGTCATGTTGAATTGCCTTGTTTCTATTCTGCCGTGTTAGATGACCAAGACGACTCTTCTCCAGTCTGGCTCAGGTCTTTCCAGGCTTTAAAAACACTTCAAAGCATCACCTGGTGGGTCTTAGTTTGTGTGTAATTGCTTGCAGCTGCTACATCCGTCCCAGCGTGTTTTTTCTCTTTCCATCTCCCCACCCCCACCCATCCACACACACTTACACACACAGCCAAGCATACACACTCGTTATGGACAGTACGCCAGCGTAGCTTTCGGAGCAGCGACACGTTGCTTGCAGATGCAGTTGTCAGAACATCTGGCTCAGAAAGGCTGCAGCCGTCACTCGTTTTTCTCGTTCGTTACTCGAGACTTTAATGCTTTATTTCCGTCCTCCACAAACAAATGCTCGGCCAAACGAGCGTCCAGAATCACTTCGGTTTCACATGAACACGTGGCCTGGCCTTGCGCTTTAGAAAAATCCAAAATCCATTGTATTGATAATGTAGATCATATTTTTCTAGCTTCTTTAATAGTATTAATCTTCTTTCATCACAGATTCCTTCTGGCAGTTTGCATTTAATGTGAAGTTCTACCCTCCTGACCCATCCCAGTTGACTGAGGATATCACCAGGTACTTCTCACGTTCCACCTCAGAAAACAAACATGTCAATCACTCAGACGCTGTACACACCCTGGCCTGGACACACACCAAATCTGCTCGTCCCTTTTTTTTTCCGCTTTTTGAATGTTTGGCCTCACTATGTTCGACATAAAGCAAAACATTTAATGGCCCAGTAATGCAAACAAAGAATGTGTTAATGTCACACAGGTGGCCCTGAACAGTAGACAACACACAGTCTGTTAACTCTGAATTCACCATGTTTGTACATCCACATAATTTTTTACATATACTTTAGAGGACACTTGGTGGAACAATGTAAACAGTAGTGTTTTTATACTTTGCACTATAGTTTGTTTTTATATCCGAGCATTGTTATACAATTTAGAAGTTATATTAAGACGAATACACAAACTGTAAGTACATAACTCTACCTAAGTGCAACTGCTAAATAATTTGAATGATTATTCATTTGTTTTAATGCTATTAGTTCAGATCCAGTAAAAGGTGGTGCTCTGTTTTAAAGAACATGTATTAAAGGCGTGGTTGATAGGGCCAGCAGAGTAGAATGCTATTGGAGGATAAGTGGGCGTCAGATGGCTCAGATATTAGGGAGTCAGACTTGTAGTCAGAAGGTTGCCGGTTTGATTCCCGACTGTGCCAAATGTTGTTGTGTCCTTGAGCAAGGCACTGGCTCACCCTAACATGCTCCAGAGAGATGTCCCTGTACTTATAGATAAGGGGTGTTTAATTCCCCCGCAGTGAGTGTTTAATGCCCCATCAGTAAGTGTGTAATGCCCCATCAGTGGGTGTTTAATGCACCTCAGTGAATGTTTAATGCCCCATCCGTGGGTGTTTAATGTCCCCTCAGTGAGTGTGTAATGCCCCCTTAGTCAGTGTGTAATGCCCCATCAGTGAGTGTGTAATGCCCCCTTAGTCTGTGTGTAATGCCCCATCAGTGGGTGTTTAATGCCCCCTCAGTGAGTGTTTAATGCCCCATCAGTGGGTGTTTAATGACCCCTCAGTGAGTGTGTAATGCCCCATCAGTGGGTGTTTAATGCCTGGTCTAAGAAATGGCCACTGATCGATGGCAATCAAAAAGGCAATATGAAGTGCAGTAGAGCGGTCTTCAGCCAGTAAAGTTTCAGCCCAGAGCCAAGATCACCAGCAATCCTCTGCACACAGACAGCCACACAGTAC
>JACXGM010000028.1:94002-123427 GCA_016801145.1 Umbra pygmaea
CACACACACACACACACACACACACACACACACACACACACACACACACACACACACACACACACACACACACACACACACACACACACACACACACACACACACACACACACACACACACAGTTCTGCTCTCTGAAGCCTGCAGGCTGCTGCTGCTCACAGGCATGTTATGTCACAGCTGAGGGTCATGGGAAATGTTCAGACCAAATATACAAAACCATCTCCGTGCCTCAGTGTGTTGAGGCCCTACATCCGTAATCCCGGTCTCCCATGTATCCCACAGATACCTCCTGTGCCTTCAGCTCCGGCAGGACATTGCGTCGGGGCGTCTGCCCTGCTCGTTTGTCACCCACACCCTCCTGGGCTCCTTCTCCCTGCAGGCAGAGCTGGGCGACTACGACCAAGACGAGCACCGACTCGACTACATTAGCGACTTCCAGTTTGCCCCCTCACAGACCAAGGAGATGGAGGAGAAGGTGGTGGAGCTCCACAAAACCCACAGGTCAGGACGGGGAGGTGTCGAAACGATGGTTGAGCCATAACTGTCCTTTTAAATTAGCCAGCGCACCTTTTGATTCAGTTCTGTGTACCTGGTAAGCCAGTGTGGATACTAGAGAGATCTGGATGGTTGTTTTGTTTTGTTCCAGGGGGATGACTCCTGCTCAAGCAGATACCCAGTTCTTAGAAAACGCCAAGAAGTTGTCGATGTACGGTGTAGACCTCCACCACGCCAAGGTAACTAACACGCCGCCGGGCTTCGGGGTTTAAATCGCTAAGTCAAACATGAGAAAACGCAGCGAGACAATATGAAGCTGAAAATGTAAAAGCAAAAGCTGAACAAGCTAAAGGAGCCAGAAAAGTTACTGCTGAAGGTCCAAACGTACTCATCAATCCCGGAAGTGTCCCACTACGCCTGTGAGTGCAGATGGGCTGCAGGGCCCCATTTTGACGGAGCGTGCGGAGAGGAAGAACAAGGCCGTCGGAAAACGTCAAGTCAACGTGCTTCGAGGAGAAAAATAGCGAGCGGGACCTCGGACACGTCAGCTGTACAAACACAGGCGCCGGAGCCAGAGGTCTTTTGAACTGGGCCGCTGGCATGGGAACAAACCCGGCTGATTGAACGCACGCTCTCCCAGGGGAACAGGCCTGGGTTGAACGTACTCCCTGAAATGTTCTGGTGTTATGCACCGAGGGAAAGAGAGGCTGGGAGTAAGGGGAAATGGGGGGGGGGAACTCAGCGCACATCCTGACAGTCAGTAATCAGGTAGGAACGCGCACATCAGCCCCACATGTTCTCTCAGCAGGTTGTTTGTTAAAGCATTCCCAGGATGAGTGAAGGGAAAATGGTCCTGTTTAAAAGCCACGCATCGGAGTCTGATAGCCACCATGGCCATCGGCCGAGATGGATTTTCCTCCTCGTTTTACAGTTGAATACACAAATCAATAGTCACTCAGCATCTAACTATCTATACGGACTGAACACCAATGGCCCTTCATGGCGCCATGCAATTTTCATAATAACGTTACCATTGAGTGATGCCGGGAAGATTGAATATCCGTCCGTATTCGGTTATGTCAGTCAGATCATTTTTCTTTGCTCTCCTTGGTGATGTTGTACACCATCTGCTCTGAAATTGGAGATCGTTGTCTATCCTGTGTCCACATTCCCTGTACTGCTACATACTTTAAGGTGTTTTGTGTTGCCTGTACTGCTACCTACTTCAAGGTGTTTTGTGTTGCCTGTTCTGAGGGGATTTTCTGTCTGTCTGCAGGACTCTGACGGTGTGGACATCATGTTGGGAGTGTGTGCCAACGGCCTGCTCATCTACAAAGACAGACTGCGAATAAACCGCTTCGCCTGGCCAAAAATCCTTAAGATCTCCTACAAACGCAGCAACTTCTATATCAAAATCAGGCCAGGGGAGGTAGGAAACTGCACCGCTGTCAAAGGAAAACAAGACATTTCCACATTTGACGGTTGTCCGTTTCAAACGGACGCTCAGCCATATGAATTCAACTATGGTACATCATTTAGCTAGGAAATGGTTTATTTGCACTAATGGAAATGCTTGTCCCTAATGGCCCATTACATAAGTGTTTTAATGGGAAGGCTTGAGTTCATGTCTTATTGTTTTACTTGATTAGTATATTTATACAGTACTCTGCAAGTCTTAGACACCCTAGACTTAAGTCATACATTTTTTTTGTCTTCTACATTAGTTTGTCAGTAGAAAAATAGCAATACAGTTTTTAAAAATTTCCAAACAATAATTTGCCAAGAAATGCAATGTTACAAGGTATTATTTATATTTTGTTAAAGAAAGTAACATTTTGAATGGACAACTTTCCAAATTCAGACCTGGACATTAGATATATAGGCCTGGGCAGGTCGAAGCGAAGATAACAAACAGGCGCAAACTGGTGAATGTGAACAATGACATAATGAGTAGAAAGGACCAAACTGATTAAATTAAAACTGGTGTAGAAGGAAATCAGCTGGGAAATGGTCAACCAAACTACAAGCTGAGAGTGTAACACGTGACAGTTCTTTGTGTTTTTTTTATGTTTCACTTTACTGCTCTTGATTCTATTTGTTGTATATTTAAGCACTTTTCACTTCAGTACTTCTGAAAGCATCAGTTTACATCTTCTTTTTTGTACCTAAGACTTTTGCAACCCTCCAGCCATCCACTCTGACATAAATCATCCTGCTGTCATATCTAGTTACCTGTATCGTGCATGTGTTTTGTAGCTTAGTGTCCAGTATGGTTAGTAACTGTCCTCCATTCTCTGATGTCTTTCAGACAGAGCAATTCGAGAGCACGGTGGGATTCAAACTGCCCAACCACCGCGCTGCCAAGCGGGTCTGGAAGGTGTGCGTTGAGAATCACACCTTCTTCAGGTAACAATCTGAGCTTCACAAATTAAAAAAGGCATTCAATGTAACCCCATTTGCCCCTAATTCCATCAGACCGAACAAACATAAAAATATGTCTGAACCTTGATGAACTAATATATTTCGTCCTTTGAAGTCAGTCGTTTTCCAGAAATCTGTTCATTCTTAAAATAGTTACATTCCATCGTTTAAATGTAAAAACCCCTTGTAACCTTAAGCTAACACAGACAATCCAAGCTCATGAAAACACAGAGGGAGGGGCATCTGTGATGCCTCACCCCACCAACACCACACACAGGGGAGTGTGTACCAATTGAAGTTTCTAGTTGTCTCATCCGAGCATAACTTTCTCTCTGATGCTTAATGTGAGACGACAGCGAAGAGAGACAGAATATAGTGCAGAGGGCCATGGACCCTTAGTGTATTGGTCTCAACCCATGGTCAATATCAAGCCTTAAAGTGTCTGTGTGGGGGCCACGTCGACTACGGGATGAAGAATGAGCAAACATTTAATATCGTGTGGGAAAGTGGTCCGAAGAGCTGCTGACGGGGACGTGTGGTTCTGCATCTCCCTTCCAGATCAACTCGACCCTTGGGTGTTCATCTGTCTTGGTGTAATTTATTGTCTGTGATGAAATGCAACGCCCTCAGGTTGGAATCGGCCAGCCGCGCTTCACGTTAAATAAACCCCACCTGCTGCCTCTCACAGTGTTTGACAGATTTTAGGGGGAGTGTTGGCCCGGGCCTAATTGAAACCAGATTCGGCGTAGCGATACTCTGATGTTTAATCAAGCTGTTTTGTTCTTGGCGCTGGCGATGAAGAGGGGGGCCAGAAACGCAAAACAAAACTCGCTCGCTGTCTTTCCTCCAACCAAACCACTACTAGCCTAAAGCCATGTAGTGTCTTTTTACCCTCATCCAGATTGTCTTTGGGCCAAGGCAACTCCTAGTAATGAATCTCATTAAACAGTCAACTTTACAATGAAAAGCCCCTCCATCCACTTAAAGGTTTTGCCCGTTGATGTCGAAGACGGCGTCATAATTGTTCCCACTTACTGACATTTTGGGCCGAAGACCTTTATCGAAGAGTGACTTTTCAATGTCATGTCTGACCCAGGCCGGCGAGTTTAAATGAAAACCAGCCCTAGACCGATGCCAGTATAACAAGAGAGCAGAGCCTGGTTTTACAGACCCCTCTGTGTACGTTGGGAGGGGTCGAAGTGATACGTCTGAGGGGCCCTGCGAAGTGAACAGTGGGAGACGTGCAGGCAGGAAAGCCCTGTCGCCAGGGGAGATTAAGGATTGGGGCAGGGATGTATGAGACTCACCCCCACCTCTGTCTGCTGATAATATCTATTCCCAAACACAGCTGTTGCACCGAGTCCAGCCAGGGAAGGAGAATAGGAGATGGGTTTCACTGGTTTTATAGCTCATCTGACAAACTATAAGGCTGTTGGAAACATCCCTTTTACCTGGGTCTTTATGACTCATCTCTGACCTCTATTTACACACAGAGATAGCAGCTATGTTGGCTAGAGCAGTTAACCCCGCAAAAAAAAATATGTTTAATCTTAAACAGATCATTATCCATCTTCTCCCACTGTCATCCGGTAAAATAAAGTATCCTTATGTGAAGAGTTTTACACCGTGAAGCAACAAATTACTTCCCTCTTCTCACTGCATTTTTATCATTTTTCACTCTCAGGTTGTTGACGCCAGAGGCACCCACTAAAGCTAAGTTCCTCACGTTGGGTTCTAAGTTCCGCTACAGTGGGCGCACGCAAGCCCAGACACGACAAGCCAGCACCCTCATCGACAGACCGGCGCCGTACTTTGAGCGAACCTCCAGCAAACGCATCTCACGAAGCCTGGATGGAGGTAGGCAAACGTTTTGCGATTTATTTATTTTACTAAGGTACCTTAAACTAAGGGCCTCTGTGTTTGTAACTTTGTCTCAGCCCATAGCGATCTCTGCCAGAGCAGAGTGTAACTCACTAGAACTTGACCTCTGACCCCGGCCTACACAAGCAGCAGGTTTCTTTGTGCCCATGAGAGACTCATTCAGTCTGTAAACTGCAGACGCTGTAGGGGGCCATCAAAGAACCGCAGGCTGCCACCGTCTCCATCAAAGACACGTTTAGAGTAACTGCCTAGGAAACACTCCCGAAGGAGGGACGGTGAAAGAGTGAGAGAGAGAGTAACAAAAGGGCTGCAGGATCAGAAGAAAACCATTACAACGAGACACAGGAAAAACCTTGTTAAGACATTTCTGCTCGACAGCAGCCATTGCCTTGCCGTTCCCCTGTCAAACACTCACCCTCCACTTAAGCAGCTATCTAGTCACTGTTTCATAGACTGTTAGGCTTTTTCTCTCTCTCGCCGGTGTTTCAGTGGAACCCTTTTGCAGTGATCTGGCCTATGTCAGTGTGTAGCGGTAGCCAGGACGTACTCCTTTCATGCTTTATGGTGACTTTTGGCTAGGTACAGGAAATGGCTCCAACATCTGTTTCCTTTTGTTGGGAACTCTGGGAAGGATAGTGAATGAAACTGTCTTGTTTGTTCTTGACCAGGGGATTGAAGGGTTTTCATGGCTGAATGACGGCTTCGTACATTGCATTGTATTATATATTAAACGTAGGACTAATGCATTGTGGAGCATTTGTTACTTAAGGACTGCAGTGGGCTAACCTGGGCCTGCTCCAGAGTAAACTTTCTTAACTGCCTTCTCCCCTGTGTATTGGTGCTTGTGGTGAAGCCACTGGCTAATTCATCATCCACCCAGTGGGCTTAACCGTGAATACCCTCCAGACCCTTTGTAATGGATGACAACGATAGTGAAGGGAAGTACCTGTTTGTTCTGTCTGACCAGCTGTTATGGCTTTTCCTTCTCACTCTCAGGCTTTCAGCTCTGATTGAGAAAGAACTCTTTCCGCTGACCAGGGCCCCGTTAGAGCCTTCAGAGAGTTTCGGCTGTGGGAATAGCGCTCTGTGTCTTCATGGGTTAGCGTGGAAGAATTTGGTTTCTAGATAAACCACCCCGACACTTGGCAGGACAATAGCAGGCGTAGCAGCTGCGCTGTGGGTGGCACGGTCGGTTTGTGATGGTATCAGGTTCCTTATTACACCACCATATCAAACCCTGACGACTGAACTTCAAGAATTCACGACTACGCCGCAACTCTCAGTCTGGCACTACTTAACACACAACTGCTTTTGTCAGATACTGTACTTATAGTATCTCCACAAATAACTCATCCAAACCATCCCAAAACCCTTTCTATGTGAATATCTATTGCTGTACTTGGGTCTACATAGAATAACACTAATGGCAGAGTCTGGTGTAGACAGTGAATCCATCGACAACACAAATATTT
Source organism: Umbra pygmaea (assembly GCA_016801145.1). Classification (NCBI taxonomy): domain Eukaryota; kingdom Metazoa; phylum Chordata; class Actinopteri; order Esociformes; family Umbridae; genus Umbra; species Umbra pygmaea. Next base: position 100,273 of record JACXGM010000028.1, read on the forward strand.
AGCATTCTAGATCATTTCTGTATTTGACAATTCAATAGATGATGTGTACTCTAAATGCCCGGATGTCGTACTGAATTCGGCTTTTCAAATAGTTGAATTTTCTGCACTCTGTTGAAGAGCATGCTCAACTGGTCACTGAAGGTGAGAAAACGTAGAACGTGTTCTACAGAAATGAAACCATAACCGGGTAAAAGGCAAGTCATGCATTCACCAATGTGTCTTCAGTATGGATGCATAATAATGTTGATCTTTGCTGATTGCCTCCATTTGTTTATACTGAGTTATGTTATAATAATATGTTGCATCATTAGCAGACAGTTTCAGGATATAGTAGGCATGCCAGATTTCAGTTACATCATTAGCAGAAAGGTGGGTCAAAAATATTTTAAGATCTGGATTGAATTGTTGGGTTAGAGTGCCCCCTGCTGGCCAGGCATTGACATTAGCTTTGTGATCTCGTTGTGCCTTTCCAGCTCCAGTGGTCAACGTGACCGAGGCCCACGACGCTGCCCTCATCTCTGGCGAGAACGGGAGGGAGCCTGGCCTGGAACTCTCCTCAGATTCCAAGGTGAGAGCACACCGATGAACTAACTCAAACACTTTTTTCTTTCAAGCAAGAACCAGACACCAGACATCCTGTTGTAGGATTGGAAAGGAATTGTATTATCTGTTACTAATGACATCTGTCTGAAAGAGATGCCCCAAGGGTTTCAGTACAGGAAACAAAATCCATTGTGTATCTGTTGTCTAAAGTAATTTAGGAGAATGTACTTTGTTTTCTTGTCAGATTGGATGTAAGCCAAGCAATTGATTAACCTGATGTTTGTACTACTTTCTACAACTAAAGATCTACTGTATGATGAATTTCTTTGTTGTAAAATTCTGCCCCAACAAACTGCTTATTCAGTTGAGCCTAATGATTCACCAACAGCCAATACAGCAGTGCTATATATAGTGCTATATAAAGCTATAGAGCTATTATGACATTCTAAAGTGTCTGCTCTGTTCCCGCGAGTAATTAGGACGCAATATGAAGGACCGTATTCATCCGCACAGTGGCATAGTGAACCATTAAAGCCATGTATTCAGTTCTGTCTGTAACCTACTACGAGCTCGTCATTTCATAGCTTAAAACGCAGCACTTTAGTACACAGTTGTACTAGGAGGCCCTAGCGTTCCTCTCCCGTCAAATCACAGGGAACATGTGGTATGAGGTTTATCTGGAAGCAAACGTGTTTATAACTGAGTTTATAGTTCAGATGTCATGAGAAGTGCCAGAGAACAACCGTTGATGTAATTTTATCACGCTCAACAGTCTTCTTTTAGTTTCCCCCTCTGATGTAGTATTCTGTATTCTCTGTCCCCACTGGTGATGTCGTCTCTGATCCTCTTGTAGAATGTGCTAGACCCTCCTCCCTCAAAGCACAGCACCGCCTGAACCACCCCCTTAACCTTTGACCCCTGACCTCCCGTCCACACCCCCGTGTCACTGCTGAACCCCTGACCTGTCTCACTGACTAATAGTGTGTTTTTCTCTCTTCTCTTCCCTTTCACCATTTTTCACAAACTTCTTTCGTTCATTTTCTCTGGTGATGTTTGCTCGTTTTCCGCCACTGCACGCTGTCCGCATGCCGTTTTGTCTACGTCTGGATGTGTGGAAACACCCTGCAGTCACTCTTCATGTTCCCCATGTCCTTCTCCTCCTCCTCCATCTCCTCGCTGCCTCCCCCCCTGGACACCATCTCGGAGCTGGACGTTCTGTCCGACATCTCCGAGGATGAGCCCCCGCCCTGGGGCCAGTTAGATGGGGACGGGGACTACCCTGGTTCATGGGAGTCCGGTTTTAGCTGCCAGCAGAATGCAGACAGCTTGGCTGCAGGAGAGCACTACCATCACCAGCCTGTAGAGGGCGCTCCATGCTCCTCCCCAGTGGCCAATAGCCCAGATCCCCAGGAAGCCTCACCAGTCCAGGCCAACGTGGTCACCGGTCCAGGGCTGGGCATCTCCCTGCTGGGCATGTTGACGGCTCTACGCCTCTGCCTCCTGCCCTTCTCTCTGCTGAACCGAGACGGCTACCTCGGCTTCCCCAGCCTGCCGCAGGATGTCACTGTCAGCCTGGTCCCTAAGGGGCTTCAGCGCTACCTGCCCCTGTCCTCAACCTCCCTCCTGCCTTTCTTCATGTTCATCTTGGCTATGCTGCTGTCAGCCTCTCAGGCCCTGGCTCTGGTCTTTCTCCTAGCCCTGCCCCTAGCTCTGTCACTTGGTTACCGGGAGCTCAAGGCACCTGTCACCTCTCAATCACCCGTGGCCACTCCCTGCTTAAACACACCCACCCAGACAGTTCTGCTAGGGGCGGAGCTGTGTGACCCTGCTGCCTAACCCTGTCCCCACCCCCATGCTCCTGCCACACCCCCATCCCTCACCTCAGCCGGCGCGTCTGTTTGTGTCGTACTCCCCCTCTTGTACCGTTTTTTTTGCAAACCCTCGATTTTCTGTGTAAAATAACTAAATAGAAATTGCATTTCTTCAGAGTCCTTATGACACTTGTATTGTGTCTGCTCTGTGATAGATTAATTAGAGGAAAACTACAGTGAAATATTTTAGTGTTGTGAGATATTAAATCCTATGTCAACATATGTTGGGCTATACCTGCCTTGTTGATATCCAGGAAGATCTATAGCACTGGTACCAGGTTATGTTTTCCTAGATGGGTGTTATTTCCGCATGGCCCTGCCTCTCATTGTTTTTGTACACTTAAAACAGCAGAAATGTAGATAGCAAGACCACATAGGAAAAAAAAACAGTGATTTCTGCGCTACACAGAAAAATGACATGACCAGAGGCCAGCATGTACCTCGTCCCTATCCCATAATGCCTCACTCAGATGTGGGCACAGCTTGGTTGCGTCACCCTAAGTCACATGACGGTGCGCCAATAGGCGGTGCTACTGGGAATACCCATCATCCATTTCACCTTTTCTTTCTCCTCAACAAAATCCATTCCTACTACAAAGGCCACGCGGGTAGAGGAGGAGCCTAGCGAGTGGGCGGCGGCCACACCTACTGAGGTCACTGAGGTCTGTGAGGGCAGCGGCCATCTTTAAGATCATACTGCACCTTTAAGATGTATAATAAAATATAGGCAGAGCTGTGGGTCGTGCAGGTGTTGAACTAACATGTACCTTTCTCCTGGGCACTCGCAGATCAAAGAAGATGAGCCAAGCTCCTCCCAGCAGGTTGACTGACAAACTCTGTGATTGGTTGTTTGCCATTGTATTTGTCTGTCGATCATCTGGGTTTTTATTTTTCCACATCCTCGCTGCGCTTTCATTTTTATATGCTGGGTGTCACTTGCAAACAAATGTATTCTTTGATTTTGGGTTCTTTTTCTGTGCCGGTGCCACCGTGATGTTCTGTGATGTATTTGCTGTGTTTGTTTGAATGAGAGCTGAAGGGTCTCTACAGCCTTCAGTCACCAAAGCTGAACACGATGAACATATACCAGCCTTAGATCCAGCTTTCTAAGGATTAACACTCAGATTTGCTGCTCCTTGTCGATGTTAAAGTTTACAGTTGATCGCTGCACAGCTGTGGTGACTCCTGGCTAGCACAGGCTCCGTTCTGGTAGGCCCTGACCAGTAATGGATGTCCAGCCCTCGTACTCTATGGCCTGGTAACTGTCCTGACCGCACTGTTCATCACATCTGGCTGCAGAAGCAGTTGTGCACAAACGCCTCATTTCTTGATTTGATTTCACAGAGCGGAAAGTTGAGAGTGGCGGGCGAAAATATATATGTCAGACATAGCAATTTAATGTTGGAGGTTGGTATGGCTACAACAACTATCGGGCCCTAACTTAAGGAATCAAAGCCATAAGCTGTTCTCTCTCTTTGCTCCTGTTCCTAGCTGCACCCGTCTACAGCTCACTGTGTGTGCGCACGCGCGTGTGTGTGTGGCCTTGTTTTTGTATGGTTGTGGGGCCCTGAAATTTCGGCGATGGCCCCACATTCGTATATAAAACTGACAAAAAGATGTAACATTAGACATTATGGGGACAAATTCTGCTTTGTAGTAATGGCCCCTTGGGAGGAATTGCGATTTATGGCTCGGATTAGGTTTAGGGAAAAACCTCCTATTCAGCATAGTGTTAGAATTGGGGTTACTATTAGGTTTAGGCATTACCGATTAGGGTCAGGTTTAGGCATATATCCAAGGTTAAATTTAGAGACTAATGTTAGGTTACTGAGGTTAAGTTTAGGGTAATGGTATGTGTAAGGTTAAAGGGTTAGGTTTAAGGCTAGGTAAATGGGAACATTGATTTTTAGGGCAAAATCAGTTGTCAGGACCCCACAAAGATAGAAAAACAAAAATGTGTGTGTGTGGCCTTGTTTTTGTATGGTTGTGGGGCCCTGAAATTTTGGCGATGGCCCCACAACCATACATAAACCTGACAAAAAGATGTAAAATTAGACAAATTGGGGACAAATTGTACCTTGTGGGAATGGCCCCATGAGGGGAATTATGATTTATAGTTATTATGTTCAGGCATCCGAATACTTTTAGGGTTAGGGTTAGGCATTATTCCAAGGTTAAATTTAGGCACTAATGTTAGGTTAGTGAGGTTAGGGTAAGGGTATGGTTAAGGTTAAGTTTAGGGTAGAGGTTAGGTAAATGTTTTGGGCTAGGAAATAGGGAACGTGGACTTAGGTCAGTTTTCAGGGCCCCACAAAGATAGAAAAACAAGCATGTGTGTGTGTGTGTGTTTGTGCAACAACGCATGACTCAGCATGAGGGCCTGAGATGGGGTGCATGTGTTACCCAAATGGATTTGTAGGGGTGACGTTGATCTCACTTTGTCCTGTTTTTGAGTTGATAAATTTGGATACTCTGCTGGTTGGCTTTAAACAGACTAATATGGTTTCCTTAACGCGTATGGATTTTCCTGCTATGGCTTGATTTGTATAAATTATAACGATGACATAACAAACTAAACCTTTCCAGAGTGGTGTTTTATGATTAAACATTAACTTGGAACTGGCAGTGAAGTACTGGGATGGATTTTTGTATCTACTTTAGGACCTCAAGGTCACAAGATGAAAGTATTAAAAGCATTTGGAGATGATGACACACAATCAACCATTCTGCACCGATTGGAAATAAGAACAGTTGATGTCATTTTATGTAAAGTGGGGCCACTCTCCATGTCACTAATCACCACGGCAACATCGTGTGATGTCAGACTTCACACTTATGTTCTGCCGTCTCTCAAACAGAACGTTTGTCCCTGTGGTCGGGTTCCACTGCCAGTTCCATGTTTACGTGGTCAGGTTCACTGACAAACTTAAAAGTGTTAAACCCAGAACCAAGCCTTGTCTCACCCATGCCTCGATATCATCACAAGACTGGATCAATGTGGACTTCTAAGTCCAAATTTTTAAAATATGGTTTAACAACAAATTAAAACCCAGTGCTTTTTAATTGGATGTTGGGAAGATTCATCAGTTTGCGAGTTCACGAGTAGGTGAGTGTACATGACAAGTTCAAATGTGCCACAACTACACTGTACTTCCCTCAAAATCAACTCTGGCTCTCGAGGCCATTTCCAATCCCTTTATCATTTGTAACCCTCTAATCTGGGATTTATTTAGACCTGGTACACCAGATGGGTGCAATTAATGAGGTAGAACAGAAAACCTCTCTCGTAGGGTAAGAGTTGAATAGCGCCTGCTGGTGGCTCTTCAGAAAATCCACTCGTAACTCTGAACTCGTTCCAGACATTAAAACAAGCGATGAAGGCTCGGTGGGTGAGGCTTGGCATCCATCCTGTTACTGCCGTGTTTTCCAAACTAATGTCCCTGTTGTCCCCCCTCCCCATCTCCCCTCCATGGCTGCGTGTCTCCCCCCTGACGCCGCTAGGACCTGGATAAGACCCAGGAGGATGTGTTGAAACATCAGGCTAGCATTAGCGAGTTAAAGCGCAGTTTTATGGAGGCCACCCCTGAGCCGCGTCCCAGTCAGTGGGAAAAGCGCCTCACTGCCAGCCCGGCGACCAGCCTCCGTCTGCAGGCCCAAGGGGTATGTGTCCCTCCGCCAGCCTTCCTGTCCCTCAGCCTGCCTGCATGTCCTCTACTGTCTGGTCTCCAGTCTGCAGGGAGCCCCTGGCTCCAACCTTCAAATTGATGGCACTGATTAGGACGTGACAGTTGGGATATAGAAGTACCACCCCTTCCCCCCTACACACCTCTTCGCTTCACTTTTTAGAGCTACTTCCAGGAATTGCAGTGCTCCTCACCTTCCTTTCCCATCTGCAGCCCCCTGAACACGGGTAGAGAACATCTGTTGGCCCCCTTCTCTCCACGGCTCACTGGAGTGTCTTGCTGCTGTCTCTTTCATTGTCTCTCTACCTCTGTCTCTCTTTCTTCCCTGGCTGGCTGTGGATTTAAAGCTCTTACCTATAATCCTAACTGTCACACGAGGTCCTCTGCGCTTCCTCAGACTTCTTTGTCAGCCAATGGGTGGGCTAGCATTTCTCCTCCCTCAGACAATAATTGTCTGACAATTTCCTCTGCGCTTCATGAAGGATCAGCCTTCCTTCCGATTCATTCTGACTGTATTTTTGCTCTGAGCTGTAACCACAGTGCCTTTGGAAAGCAATAAACCCTCTTAATTTCTTCAGGCTTTAAATAATGAAGGAGAGATTTAGATTTCCTTTTAAGTTTTTGTCACAGATCAACAAAACCTTACTAGTAAGAACATTCATATAGAGATTAATCCTAGAAAATAGCCAGTAATACAAATGTCCAACCCTGGGTCAATAAAAGTTAGGAACACATCTTTGGCTGCAGCAATTGTATCTCAATGGTTATTTACAGGTTTTGCACATATGAAAAATTTGCCTCATTCTTTAAAACCTTTGTTTTTAATCATTTCTAAACATACATTTTTAAGTCGTGCCATAAGCCACTCAGACACATTCATTGTCATCTCTAATAAACTAGATATAGAGTTTTCTGTTATTTTCATTCTGAATGCTGAATTATGTATTCCAGGTGTTCTTTTTCCTTACCCTACTCAAAATCTAATTAAATCACCTTAATGAAACTTATTATTTAACTTTATTTTTACTCCTTAACGTATTTAGGATTTTACATAACATGGTTTAAATACTTGACACAAAACATTGCAGCTTTTATTTTTTATCAATTTGTGATGAATGTATATAAACATAATTTGAAATGTATGTTATGGGATGTCATGCGGAGATTAGTGAGATCTCTGTCATCTCCTTTTAAATTTAGGCTGTTAAACAACAAGGGGTTGAGCACTTTCTAAAGGCAGTGTACATATTATGGGATGGCAGCATCATGGCTCCTTCTGCTTTTGTTGTTCTGCTCACAGTGTCTCTCTGGCTGTTTTGTTACACACGCATTTCTTTGCACACGCTTTTGTGACTTCAAATTAATTTTCTCTCCGAAATATAATGTTCAATGCTGTATTGTTTTTTTTGTGTTATTATTATTTAAAAACATTTTCTTAATTCACAAGCACTTGTGCGATAGCTGGACAAACCACACTCGTATTTTAAATTTCTACTTTTGTGATTTCTGTCTGAGCCCGTTTCTGACCCTGAGTTTTTGATCATGTGTTTCTCTATGTTGAGTGATGTACTACGCTCTGCCACTCTCTTACCACTCCCCCAGCAGGTGTTAGTGTTGACATGCTTATGTCTGATCCTGGACCTGTGTGAAAGACAGTGCAGCATGTCTGTGTTCTTATGTTTTACTGATATGTCCTTCTGTCTAATAGACCTCACCTCCAACACCTTCTACTCAGACCCCTGTAGCCTTGTCCTGCCGGCCTCTGTTCCTGGCCGTCCCTCTGTAGTGTCCGCTGATGTTTACATGGCTCTTTTCTGTCCTCTGTTTTGTTGCTCTGTGTGTTGACAACTTCTCTTCTCTCCATAAATGTGTCTGTCTTTTCTCTTTCTCTTCTCTCTTTGCTTTGTCATTCTCTAATCCATTTAGAGCTTAGAAGAGGAGATGACCTCCATATTGTTCAGTAAATTTGGGTCCGGTTTTGTTGACCCTGGCTGCACTACCACTAAGCCAGCAGCAGAGGGCACCGGTGCTCTAGTGTCTACCTCTGGCGCTCTGGCCTCAGATCAACTCACTGCCGAGGTGCTGCCCAGACCTCTGTACAGAATGAACCTGACGAAACATCAGTGTCACTTCCCATGCAACAACTAATGTATTGTCCCATGGTGAATGTGACAAACTGACACACCAAGTTCATGACCAGTCCAGACCACCACACAGTCACAACCGTGGCAGTAGACGTGGTTTACACTAGCGTTTATACAGTAAATATTTTTTGTAGATTACTTCATACTTTTCTTCACTAGCTGTAAGAGATTATAGAGCAAACAAGGCTGGCCATAAACTTCGACATGTATGTTTTTATGTCTTTCATTTTCTTCTGTCATTGCCACTTCTCGACTTCTGAATTTCTGGGTGCTGTCATCAGTGTGTTGTGTGTTACCCGTCTACTGCTTCATATTACTCTGACTTCGTATTACTGCCATAGACCTGTTCAGGTTTCCCTTCTGACACGAGCAGATGACACGGTAGTGTGTGTGTTATAAGAGGGGAGATGACGGTACAGACACACAGTCGCCTCCTCCTCCTGAACTGCTCTGAGGGGAACCTGTACAGCGCTATGGTAACCAAAGTCCTTCCTGACTCATTTCTTTTGGTTGCCTTGATGTCCTACAGAGAACCTCTCCTCCCAGGACCCAGGAGTCTGATTCTGCCCTCACAGCGGACAAGGTCATCAAGGTGGTCCCCCCCTTCCCAATCAAACACCACCCCCTCCACCCACATAGAAACAATTCACCTCCATCTCTCCTCTTTTTCCAGCCATCTCTCTGTCTCACCGTCCGCTCCCATCTCACTGGTCCTCCGTCATTTCCATCTTTCATTTCTCGTTGTCGCTTTTTTGACTTGGTGATGTTGTCCTTTTCAGTTGGGTTGTGTGGTCATCGTTTACGTTTTTGTTTCTCTCTCTCTCCATCCCGTTTGTTCCCGTTCTCCGGTGTAGAGCGCCGACGACAAACAGAGGTCAGGCGAGGCGGCGTGGCAAGCAGCCGAGATTGAGATCGAAGAGACTGTCGTTGTCCAGGAGATCAGGGTGGCCCCCAAAGGCTCCGTCAGCATTACCGCGCCCGAATTGGTAGTCACACCCGTCGCCGTGGAGGCTGAGGTGGAGAAGCCCGAAGAGGAAGTGAAAGAGGAGCAGAAGAGGCCTGGGAGTGTGTCATCAGACAGCCACACTGAGAGCGAGGAAGAGGAGGCTGAATACCACCCTCTGGTCACCGTCAGCGCCTCCGCGGACCAGATCAAAGAAGAACCAGAAGAGGAGGCCATTGAGGACGCAAAGGTCAAAGAGGATCCAGAGCATGTCACGCAGCCGGTTTCAGAAGCCGTTGCTGAACCAGAAACGCAGTCAGCGCCAGTATCAGCAGTGAAAGTAGAGGACCAGCCTGCTCCTGTAGTACATGAAGAAACACCAGCGACAGAGCAAGCCCCTTTGGGCCAAGCCCCCGCTGAGGAACAGAGCGCAGAGGGTATCCTGGTCAACCCTGACGAGACCCCAAACGGCCACGCCGGGGCCCCTGAAGAGCAGCCCGGCTCGGTTGCCCTCGAAGAGGAGGAGGAGGAGGAGGAGGAGCCCAGAGTCAACGGGGATGCGTCTCAACCTGAGACAGAGTGCCTCCCACAGGTTATTTGTTGCTCTGAGGTAAATTAACGGCTGCCGTCTCCCAGGGCTGCCCGGTGCAGTGCACACGCACCTCCGACCCTCACCGCCCACCTTCCCTCCAACCTATCTAGCTACATACCTGCCTAGCTGCCTTCATTATCTACCTACCCACCACTGCTTCTGCCCGCTGTCTGTCTGTGCTTCTCACTCTGGGCGTCTGGGCCTCACAAATCTAAAGTCCTCTCATCTCCGCAGCGGTCGCTTGGGCTTTATTGGGCTAAAGGAAGTTGAATCGTTGATAAGTGATAAACGTAGGAAATTACGGATAATGGCCAGTGACAGCCAGCAGCGGCAACACTTTCCGTTGTGGATCCGTGCCAGAGCTGTAGCTGACTCTACTTGTCTAACTGTAGCCCCCACTTCACTGTGCCCATAAGCACCTTTATGTTGGTGTTTTATTTTACCTACTGTGTGCCTCTGCTTCCACCCAATCATTATACATTCCCGTGAGCAGCATTGGTCCCTGTGTTTGTAAACGCGTTGGCGGAGAGTCGGCTGACAGTCGCGTGAGAGTGGATGTGTTGCTGTTCATACTGCATGTGTTTGTTGTGTTGTGTACTACAGCATGTGATGTCTGTCCGGCCCATACATAGTCTCTTGACTAGGTTAAGTGCTTGGTTGTGGTGCGTTACCGTGGCGACTGTCGCCAAGGACCCCGTCCTCCTCCCAACCACTTAAATGTCACAGCGTTCATCAGTTAGAACGCCATCGCGTGTCTGTCCAACTGTGTTGATGCTCCTCTCAGGCAGAGATCAGAGCAAAAATGCATACAACAGTCACATTAAAATGACAGAAACTTCACCATATTATTTGCTTGATTAGTCTTTTTTTATTATTGTTTGCATTTGGTAACGTAGCTTGCATGTGCTTGGTTGCATGGTTACGCCATAAGAGATACTTGTAATGTGTATTTTTGTGATGCTGATTTGCAGCTACTGCATGGGTTCTGTTCCTTTTGCTTTAGAGGTTTTGTGGTTTTTGCGCTGCCCTTGCATGTGATATTTCCATTGTGCAGTGGACCTGTGTGTGTGTGTGTGTGTGTTTGTTTGTCCTTATACTCCTCACTGTGCTTCTCAGCCTCCTGTGGTGAAGACAGAGATGGTGACCATCTCAGACACGTTTGCGGCCCAGAAGACGGAGATTGCCACAAAGGAAGTACCCATCGTCCACACTGAGACAAAGACCATTACGTATGAGGCTGCGCAGGTCAGAACCTCCCAGAGAGCCTAACGTTCAGCCTACCGTTCACACTGCTGAAATGATGCTCTAACCGGCTCCTTGTTCTCCAGCTGGACGGGTCCGGAGACGGAGAACCCGGGGTTCTGATGACCGCCCAAACCATCACGTCCGAGTCGCTGTGCACCACCACTACCACACACATCACCAAGGTAACCAACACCTCACCAAATGCACCAGCCCGTCGCACGCATCAAAAAAGTAACTGTGCACGTAACCACGGTTACCACACATTTCACCATGGCAACCACGCACGTTGCCTCTGCCCTCTCGAAGACTGCACTGTCCCCAAGATAATGTCCCATTGTGTTAACATTGTGCTCTAAACGGGGCAGACTCAGTGGCCATTATTCAGTGTAATCCGTGTGAAAATGTAGAACAGCTTGCTCTGTAGTCTAGAGCGAGGATGCTTGGGGCTGTGACTGACACCTTGTCAGCCCACGCAGCATTCTTCTGTCTTTATGGGGATTCATTTAAGCCAAACCACAGCCATGTTTGTATGCTGCGTTGGGCCTAAAAGGACAGCAAATAGCCGTGATGCACCTGCACTGGTGAACATCTGTTTTCCTCTGCTCTCTTGCTTGTAGTCTGCAAAGTCATTTAGGCACGTAGCTGAAATGTTTTCTCTTAAAAAATACTTCTTCATGGGCGCCCATGTCCACCGGGGATATGACATACTAGGAATAATTCTGAGTAGGGGAGATTTTGAATTTGATCAGATTCAGCTGTGAATATGTAACCGTAGCCCCCTGTAGGCCTGCTGCTCCCACGTCCTCGCATTTATTCTAACCATCTGGCTGTTTGCAGACATTGAAAGGCGGCCTCTCAGAAACCAGGATTGAGAAGCGCATTGTCATTACCGGAGACTCAGACATCGACCACGATCAGGTGAGCATCAGTCTCACCAATCACACGTCCGTAGTGGGCACCATAATTTACCCACAACAGCCACAACTGCTCGGATATTATCTGGCCAAATGCAATTCTATCGCAATTTACCACATAGTGCTACAATGTAATATTATACAGTTAAATGGCAGTTGTCTAAGAAAATATACAGTATGATGGCCAAGTTTAAAAAGAATGTGGATTTTATTTGGTGGCCCAGAATCTTCAGTATCTGTAGACTGGAAAGAAGCAACAGTAAATTGGACATGTTTTTTCAGGCAGAGTGGTTCAGCTGAAGAAGATGCATCGATTCCTGAGAAAAGACAGATCTCTCTGATTTATTGTGTCGAGCTGGTCTTATTCTTTTAGATTGATCTTTTTCCTGGCCATTAGTCTAAAGAGGAGAGTAGACAGACAAACACACACAGTCCTGGAAAACAGACAACTATTCACAACTACATGTAGTATGTTTCTACATTCAAATTTAGTTTCAAACCCAAAGGGCAGACATCCACGCTTTCCATTTGACCGCCCATCTTCCATATCCATCGTCCTCTCATTTTATGTTCTGTCTGTTTTTGTTGCTGCATCTTCTCACCTGTATCCATAAGGGCCTCTATTTTTATTTATTTGTTTCTGTTGTTTTGTGCGCATTTTTTTCTGTTAATGCCATCGTCTGCCTTCCTTTTGGGTGTGTTGTTGCCGGGGCGCGTTACCACCCTTGGTAGGCATTGGCCCAAGCTATAAAGGAAGCCAAAGAGCAGCACCCTGACATGTCTGTTACCCGAGTGGTGGTCCACAAAGAGACCGAGCTGGCCGAGGAGGGCGAGGACTGAACCGCCAGGTAAGAAACGGCATCAACAGGACACCCAGGGGGTGAGGTGATTCCAGGTGTGCCGGGTCTTTCCTTTCTTACTAGAACCGGTCAGTTGTTAGCAGAGATGCCACAATTTAGTGTAATAGATTACTTTTCTGGGTTGGGCTGAGAAAGTTCCTCATTAAGACGCTATTGACCAGGTAAAAGAAGTTCATAACTTACCAGTGATCTATGAAAAAGTAAAACATGACTACACTGTAAAAAAAGTTAAGGTTGTAATTTCATGGGAAATCCACTGTAAAAGTTAACAGTTTTTTTACCTTCATTTGGAACAATGGAAAACATTCTAAAATTACAGAACTTCTTTTACCTGGCCATTAGGGTCGTACTGAGGAACTTCCTCAGAAAGGCAATCTATTACACTAACTTGTGGCATCTCTGTTTGTTAGTAACTGGGTGGTTCTGTCTCTGTGTCCTTTTCTTTGAGTTCTCCATCTTCTCTGTTAACTCTCGTTTGCGCTCAGTCTACATTTCCGACTGGGATATTTTGGGATGAATTGTCAAGATTCATACAAAATGTAAGCAAACCGAGCATCTGTGGGGGTGGGTCATTTTGTCTGAGCAACTGGCTTTACTAAAACCTGTGACTTCACTGTGTTTATACTAATGATTACAGTGCTATCAGGCTGCGAGCACATTTTATGTTCTTCATCTCTTTTTCTAGTGTTCATGAATTGCTGAAAAATAGAAAGCGAAAACATAATACTCTGTAGGTCTTCACAATAGTCATCAGTCACTAGACCATATCAGCCTGGAGTTGGTCCCATTTCAATTCACTGAAGTCTTGTAAAGTTAACATCAAGCCCAGAGGTCATTGTTTTGTGTACACCTCAATCACTTCAGTCTAATAAGCAGTATTGCCTCATGAAATATGAGCCAGAAGTGAGACCACGCAATTGGATACAAGTACATTTACATTACTTTTTAGTCATTTAGCAGATGTACGTTGGGGTAATGTGCCCTAATGAAGAACACAACAACATTTGTAACAGTCGGGAATTGAACTGGCAACCTTCTGACTACAAATCTGACTCTCTAACCACTGAACTATCTGACGCCCTGTGAGTACCCACAGCAAAAGCAGAAGCTCAGAGCCAATATACAATATTAGGTTTATGCTTGCATATTTACTGTTGATACTCAAAGCACAGTATTGTTTAAACAAATAATGTTGATTTTACTGTTTTAGTTTGGCAGAAACTAAAAAAACTAAGATCAGGCCAATCAAAACAAGTGTTTTGTTCATTTTTAGAACCACATTAGACTGATCTTAATTCTTAGCGTAGTTAAGTTGGAACATTCTTATCCGTTGGTCTGGGGATGTCTGGACTAAATCATGTTGGCTATGGACAATTTCTCCTTCTCACGGCACTGTCTTCATAAATTCCATAGGGTAAATCCATGGTTTGTTTGATGAGCCTATTGTTGCAGTCAACCAGTGCAGAAAGACCTTACTTTACAATAAAGCGCCTTTTTACAATCCATCTCCAGATGGAAACTGCCAGCAAATAAGCAGTGAAACAACTACCAAGGGGAAAGTGGACAGTCTGATTGAAGCTGTCAGTTTATTTACCCCATTTCCACTTCAGAGGAACAGATCGAGCGCATCCGCCAGAGGAGACCCAGCCTGCGTTAGGCTGTCATAGCGCTCCAGTTCTGCCGAATTTGGAAGGAAATGAGAATGATTGCAGCCGCTGCAGAGAGAATAGAGTAACAGTTTGATTAGTGAACCATCATGCATGCCCTTCAGTGAGATAGAGGTGGAAGCTTTTGTCAGGTGCTTTAGCTTTGCTGTAGTCTTCACCTCACTGGCACGACCGGAGCGATGCCTAACATTTCAGGAGACTCCAAGACTGGCCTCCCATTAGGTGCAGCGCTCTAAGGCAAAGTTCTCCAGCATCAGGCTGACCGCAGTACCCTCACGGTCTTTGTCCCACATTACTTCTTAGTTGGAAAAGCATTTTTTTTAAATAGTAGAATGCCTTGGCGGAAATGCCTTGGAGGAAGGCTGTTAACTCAAATGAGATGGGGCCACAGATACAGTTTGATAGTATGAAATTGAGGAAGGTTTGCCCCAAGGAGATAGTTCTTTTAAATCTCAGTAGGCTAGAGTGGCTAATGAAAGTCTGATATATATGCTCTATTAGCTCTAAAGCATGGGAATTTGCCCAATTAAATTATAAAACTACAAATGTTTTTATATAGATATGATTAATTACGGCGGAACGATCAGCGCAAGACAGCATGGTTCCCAAATGGAACATGCGTCTAAATCCGTGCATTGCAGTACTACTGCATCATTTAAATTCTGGTCATGGCCCTTCAAGGTCTAAGGGGGTTTAAGTCTGCCTGGCACAAGGTTGACCTTTTGGCCTCTGGAAAGGTCATCCTTAGGCCTACAATGAAGTGCCTTATAGTTTTGGATCCAGGAGACTATTGGCTACAACATGAATAAATATTTATCCAACATTCTGAGACATTGATTTTATGTATTATGTCATATACATCCCTAAAATACAAATATTTTTATTTTTTATAAAATAAAAAATTTATGTAAACCATGAAGAATCCATATTGGCATGACCCCAGGGCTCCTGAACCAGGGTGACAATGTTTGGGGGACATACAAACAGGTCAATATCAATATGTTGTACATATTTTTTTGTCTTTTTTGTGATTTTTTTACCCAATTTTCCTCCCTTGCCAATTCCCTCCCTCATCCTACCTTGTCGTCAGCTCGGGCACCTGTGGGATAACGAGGGGCACCTGTGGGATTACGAGGGGCACCTGTGGGATAACGAGGGGCACCACATCATCCAACCACATGTCGCCCAAGCCGCCGGTTCTTTTCGCTATAAAATGAACTGAATAATGATTGGCAATAGCCTAGGTTGAAAGGAGCTTTGTGTACAGTACTGTACAAGTTTCAGGCACCTGTACAAAAAAATCTATAAATGGAAAATCCTTTAAAAAATATAGAAATTAAAGCTCCTTTAGTTTGATTGTCTTTAATCCAGTTTAATTCCTTCTACACCCATTCCTGTTTCAGGTAATCAGGTTGATTTTATCAGTGCATTATGTCATTGATCATTAGCATACCTGTTTGTTATCAATGGTTCACATGAACTGGCTGATATACCAAAGGTTTTTCATTTGAGATTCAGTCTATTACAGAATGTTTATTTATTAAAGTGTAAATAAATATCTCTAGCGTTGCATTTTATGGCTGATGCTGTTTTGGAAATACATACCTTGCTAATTTCTACTGACACATTAAAGAAGAACATAGAAACTAGATTTGAGTCAAACAATACCCTACCTAGGGTGCCTAACACCTTTTCACAGTACTGTAATAATGTAATTTAATAATAATTAAAATATGTTATAGAAACATAACGTTTAGTAGAAAGTAATGGGAATTAATTCTGCTTTACAGACATGGGGTATTACATGAAAATATACATGCATATGTTGGTAGACATTGGCCAAGTCGTTCGTCATTCATGCCCTATACAATATTATTTTAATAAAGAGTTGAGAGAAAGTTATTGAAGGATTTACAGCTTAGCAATGAATATTACAATAAAATAAAATTTCTGTAATGAGTTAGGCCATGCATTTTAATTTGCGACTTTTCACTGTCAATATCAAATTTGCCTGCCTGTATGTATTATAATAATCAAATTTAAAATGGACCTTTGCCCATCCATTTTTGGGGGGGGCTCACCCAAACTGCAAATACTGGCTACGTGCCTGCTTTAAACTATACTCCACACTCTTAAGATGAATGACTAAGAGCTGAATAAGAGCTCTACAAACAATACTTTAAACTATACTCCACACTCCAAGCTGAATGAATAAGAGCTCTACAAACAATTCTTTAAACTATACATCACACTCCAAGCTGAATGAATTAGAGCTCTACAAACAATTCTTTAAACTATACATCACACTCCAAGCTGAATGAATTAGAGCTCTACAAACAATTATTTAAACTATACATCACACTCCAAGCTGAATGAATTAGAGCTCTACAAACAATTCTTTAAACTATACATCACACACCAAGCTGAATGAATTAGAGCTCTACAAACAAGTCTTTAAACTATACATCACACTCCAAGCTGAATGAATTAGAGCTCTACAAACAATTATTTAAACTATACATCACACTCCAAGCTGAATGGAATATTTCTCTCCTCCTTTTCAGAGCTGAAGAGTGACGTTCCTACACGGATATTTGATGAACTCCTGTTGTCACCCAAACCAAGAGACAGCCTGGTAGGAGCCTGGGAAGATCGCTGAACGTCTGTGTGTCTGCGTCTTCGCACACCTTCCTTTTATCACTCAAACAACAACCACTTAGCTAACATTTTAGCGTGTTTTTATTTTCTAGTGCTTTTTGCAGAAAGATGAAAATGTTCTCTCATTATTAAAACCATATAGGATTCATCAAATGGTCATTTTTTATTGTTGAGTAGTATTCACATTTCTAGTATATGTACAGATGAGTTATTATATGTGAAAGTACATTTCATTATCTATTCTCCTGGATTTATGCCACTGCAGAGGTACAGGTAGTTAGATTAAGTTGGCATATTTGCTTTGAAACTGGTCTTGTTCAATATTGTCTTAGTCAAATGTTTATCAATTTTTTGGGGGAAGGAAAGAACTGCAAATGAATTTAATTGGGAGAGTTTCCAAGGGACCAGCTAATGATGAAGCACTGTCATTTTGTACATTTTACTACAGTGCCAACACATTTTTTTTTTCTGTGCTGTCAAGACACAAACATTCCAGTGAAGGATAGGTGCTTTTTTCACCTAAGAAAAAAAACAACAAAAAAACAAACAAAAGAAGAATCATAACACTAGGCAGCTTAGAAACCTGTGCTTTCTGGCATCATTAATCAGACAAATGTTTTTTCTGTTTGTTAACATTTATTTTTGTCTTTCTGTAAACTGATGTTTAGATGATAATGGGGTGGTTATGTTTGCCCCTTTTAAATATTTTTAATATATTTCAGAGGTTTTTTGACAACTAAAAGAAACACAAAATTGCCACCATTTTATTATTTTAACTGTAGATGAAGGTGATAGCTGCCATTTGCCTAGCCCTCTCTGCAATCTGACCAACTTCACCAAATCCATTGATGCTATCAGTTTGCTCTTTGGACCCTGTGTATATCAGATCCTTTTACATTTTTAGCAGCTTGCAAATTATGTTGTGTTTTTCCCCTGTCCACTCCACCACTGCCCCCCCCTCCCCCGTGTAACACTGTTGAAATAAAAGTTTGTTATTCTCTAAATGGACAACTGTTATCCTTTTAAACCAATCCTTTTAAGCCTCACATAATTTATCTTTATCTTTCATTTTATTTAAACCACAACAATATCCTCAACATAACAATATGGTATGTTCTCAGGATACTTTTAGGATCACAGAAAGGGAAGTTCACTTATATTGAGGTTGCTGGGTAATCTGAAGTTTCAGACATAGGGAATCATCTCAAAATAACAAGAACTATTCTTAGAAATAATTAATAAATTCACAGAACACAACACATTCATTTAAGTGATAAAAAAGCACTATACTATATGTCTGTGTATTCCAACAGTTTGTAAACATTGATTCAGCACGGATGTAGTCTAATATTTTGCACTTTGTTGCTTCATAGCACAGCTGAGGTTCGATCCACAGTCCTACTACTGTAGTGGTATTGTTCTTTGTAGTCACTTCTCCATCCAATGAGCTTTCTGTTTCCTGAGAGATCAGATGGCCTTACTGTAACCAGTATAGATCCAATAGGAGTTCCTTCTCTCAGGTGTACATTCTCCCCGTAGATCGGTTTCTCTGTCCGGGTGAAGTGGTTCTGTGCCTTGGCTTTCTGGTTGTGTCCCATTTGTGAGACGCTGCAAGCAAGGCTGTGTCTACTGAGATGAAAGAACAGAGTGTTTTGTTTGTGTATGTCCAAATCTGACTATATTTGTGAGGACCCCAAATAACATTGATGTAAAACGAAGAACAATTTTACCTAGCTAATCAGGAGTAGACGTGACCACTTTAGCTCTTTGTGAAAGGTGATTATTTACTAACATAAAGCACAACCGTTTTTAACTGCCATTGCTTAATGCAGTATGGGCATGATTCTGTTAGATTTTTGGTTTCAAACATACAACAGATGGTGTTGTGAGTGTACTTATTTCCACTATATTGAGCAGTTATGTTGACAAGGTACTGAAATGCCAGCCCCTTGTGTCACATCTGAGCAGTCTTGCCTGTCATTGCTGCCTCAGTGTTGGCCTTTAGTAGACAAGCTTTCAGAAGATTTAACAGCCAGGTTATGCTCTGTCAGAGGTCATGAAGAGCCTTGCTCTGAGGCAAAGGAGCTCTTTGTATCATTCATAGTTGAGTCGTCACACAAAAGCAACCTCTGGAATGCTTGAATCCCGTTTGAATTTTAATTCAATTTCTGTATTTAAAAAAGAATTGCAAATATGTCTGTGTTTCTCTTTTCATATTCTCTCTGTCCTCAACCAGCTCTTTTAAAAACTGTGGGGTCTGATCCCTGGTGCCAATCACAGCTCCTTCAGTACTACAGTCAATAACCAAGAAGTAGAGAAATATCTAACAGTGAGCCATTCAGCTGCTTTTGAACAATTATACTTGTTTTTATGGGGTTGTAGTTGGTTTGAAAATAGTTCAGTTTTATATACAAATAGTTCTGTAATGCAGTAAACAACACCAGAT
Source organism: Umbra pygmaea (assembly GCA_016801145.1). Classification (NCBI taxonomy): domain Eukaryota; kingdom Metazoa; phylum Chordata; class Actinopteri; order Esociformes; family Umbridae; genus Umbra; species Umbra pygmaea. The sequence goes on from JACXGM010000028.1 coordinate 119,839, forward strand.
TCACATTGGCTGTTTTTCAACTAACTGCAAATGAGTAAGAAATGCCAGATTTGGACAGATATTCGTCATCCAATTGTATGAGTTTGACATCACTGATGTATAATTTCCAAGCTGTTGGGACAGATTAATGCTTCAGCTTGGTACTTACCTTCTGTCAACTTCCATTTGAGGTAAACGATGATCTGTATTAGCAGCAGAGTGACGGGAAAGAAGAGCCCAATCCAGAGAACCCAACCAGGGACCTCCTTGACAACCTGCCTTAGAAACAACACCAAGCTGGACATACTGACGGTGGCTGTGAGACCGAGACACACTGACACAGTTCTGTAGAAATACCACGAGTGATTTGGACTTTGTGCCATTCTTTAATCAGCCCTGTGATTGCTAAAGAAGATTTTCTGCTGCCTGGTTAATAGTTGATCAAGCCTAGCTGTGGGAGTAGGGGGGCCTAAAATGTCATTACCCCTTCTTGCACGTTTAGTCTACTGTCATAAACGGTCTTCATCATTTTGAAGAGCTGTCGTCGCTGAAGGGTTTCATGTTAACGGCTAATCTGTTGAAGCAGAAAAACTGAATGTTTGGGAGAATGTAATTAGCTGGAAATATATTTTGATGGGTGCTATTGAATTATCTGTTTAAATGTATATTGATTGGTTGCACTTTAATGTACTGTATTTACATTCGTTCAGAAGCAGTATTCAGCAGTACTAAGACTTATTAACTAGAAACCAAATGTACTTTGACTTTAATTATTGGCTCAATAAATACTGCTTGGTTCAAAACATAGACTACACACTCAAATGCATCTTTGATCTTAATTAAATTCAGCTATCGAATTCTGTCAATGTTTTTTGAATTAACGTGGTAAAAAAAGGAAACAATAAAAGATTAAAGCTGATACTATAGATTTACAGCACTTAGATCTGAACACAAATGACTCCCTCGAAAGGATATCATTTCCAATCGGGGGTTAAAGATAAAACATTTCTTTACTGTGTAAATAATGGATGTCCAGTTATTAAAATTCCCAATTGGGATTCTGCAATTAAAATAGTTGTTTATTCATCTCCACAACAGGCAATGTTTCATGCCTTCTGTTTCTCTTGCTGTAGCGTTTGAAAGATCAATCAGCCTTTGATCTCGCTTTGCAATCAATCCTCAGCCCTGGCAATTATTGTTTCTGCCTCAGCTATCTGATTTTAGTAGTACCATTCGGACCACTAAAGACGAATTCCAACCATTAGTATGATCAATGCATTTAAAATGTAATGTCTCCTGTGCTCCCAAAGATAAGCTTATGTTGGCTGCAGAGGTGTGTTTGCTCAGCCAGGTATCACAGTTTCCTTAGGGAGTCGCGTGCTAATTAGGAAATATGTTTTCTCTATCACTGGCTCACATTGAATAACCCCCCATCAGATATTTTACATCCATCTGCCTCCCCTCCAGCAGGGTCAGCAACATCACTATAATATACACTCACCTAAAGGATTATTAGGAACACCATACTAAAACTGTGTTTGCCTTCAGAACTGCCTTAATTCTACGTGGCATTGATTCAACAAGGTGCTGAAAGCATTCTTTAGAAATGTTGGCCCATATTGATAGGATAGCATCTTGCAGTTGATGGAGAATTGTGGGATGCACATCCAGGGCACGAAGCTCCCGTTCCACCACATCCCAAAGATGCTCTATTGGGTTGAGATCTGGTGACTGTGGGGGCCATTTTAGTACAGAGAACTCATTGTCATGTTCAAGAAACCAATTTGAAATGATTCAAGCTTTGTGACATGGGGCATTATCCTGCTGGAAGTAGCCGTCAGAGGAGATAGTAGTGGAGATAAGTGGTAACCGGTGGGGTCTTCTACTGTTGTAGCCCATCCGCCTCAAGGTTGTGTGTGTTGTGGCTTCACAAATGCTTTGCTGCATACCTCGGTTGTAACAAGTGGTTATTTCAGTCAAAGTTGCTCTTCTATCAGCTTGAAGCAGTCGGCCCATTCTCCTCTGATCTCTAGTATCAACAAGGCATTTTTGCCCACAGGACTGCCGCATACTGGATGTTTTTCCCTTTTCACACCATTCTATGTAAACCCTAGAAATGGTTGTGCGTGAAAATCCCAGTAACTGAGCAGATTGTGAATTACTCAGACCGGCCCGTCTGGCACCAACAACCATGCCACGCTCAAAATTGCTTAAATCACCTTTCTTTCCTATTCTGACATTCAGTGTGGAGTTCAGGAGATTGTCTTGACCAGGACCACACCCCTAAATGCATTGAAGCAACTGCCATGTGATTGGTTGATTAGATAATTGCATTAATGAGAAATTGACTGGGTGTTCTTAATAATCATTTAGGTGAGTGTATATGCCCAGTTTGAATACTGAAATACACTTTTGACCACAATTTATTTCAGTACCCTCGAACGTCAATGCACGTAACCCCACTTTGGCAATAGCTGGGCAACTAGACAGGATGTATATGGGACTGTACAACTGTGTTCTGCCTTGTGCTTTTTTCTTTGTGTCTTTGCTCTTGCTGTATCCAAATAATTATACATCTCCAGGTTGGATTTATTAAGTACCCCCCTCTCAATCATTATACCTGCACAGCTCCAGTAGAGTTTTGTGATGTGCCCAGTTTCCCTGACTATCTAAGGAAGTAAGCCTGCTGGTAATGGAATAAGAAGGTATACTGTAATTAACATGTCTTCTCTACCGCAGTCTGTGTCTGTAATTATTTACTTTCTCATTTTGTCTCTCATAGTTGAAGTGTACCTATGATGAAAAGTACAGGCCTCTCTCATCTTTTTTAAGTGGGAGAACTTGCACAATTGGTGGCTGACTAAATACTTTTTTGCCCCACTGTAAGTCAACATTCTCTCATTTGTCAGGTGATTAGTTTACATGTGTGTTTAGACAGGGTTTTTAAAGATGAATGTTTCCAGGGTGAGATGCTTTTACATAGGTCTTTGTGGGGCTCCATAGGAATACAGTCCCACAAACCGATCTAATTAGTCTACATGATTGGATTCATCAGCAAACAATGCCTGAGCAGCTAAAAATAGCTCAACAGTCAGCCTATTAAAATGATATAGACTATTAGTCCATAATGAATGGAAATGAAAAGTTCAAACAGCGCCACAAAACATCAACTAATCAGAGCATGTAATTACATAGCTCCAACCCAGAAAAGACAGGATTAATTAGGAAGTTATGTTTAAACTTACACAGACAGACAAACCATGATGGATCTACTAACGGAGAAAGGGAAGGCGTGAAATGTGTCAGTTTTCACACTAGGTCTAACCAAGATTTGGCCTGTATTTAACCCACTCTTAATTGGAGAGGTGCTGGAAGCTGCCACATACTGTGGCCAGGAAGCAATTAGCTTTAACAACCTTGCTCTGGGGCAGAAAGACGATAGTTTCCATTCTTGACTGCTTGGGAATTCGATCTAATGACCTTTTGCATACTGGCTTTAACCAGCTGCCGCCAGACAGAGCTAGGCCACAGTAAGAATGCACCCTTCACTGTCATTGTTAATCTTGTTAAGGCACTCTGCTTGTTATCACTCTGCTTGTTATCACTCTGC
>JACXGM010000029.1:0-31687 GCA_016801145.1 Umbra pygmaea
ATCAAAATATTTTAAAGTTCTGATAAATAGAATGTATAAAAATACAAACTTAAGAGATGAAATATAAAGTCCTTTGAAGAACAACACAACAACAAAAAAAGTCAGTTACCAGTATTAATAGACTTAATAGCTACATAAATATACTTTAATTTTGAACAAGACTGGAAAAGAAAATTATGATAAGTTCTATAAGCTCGGATAAATATCAGCTAAAATATTAACTATATATAGTTATATGAGGTAGTGTACTGGATCAGTCAGTCCTCAATAGCTCCAGTCCAGCAAAGGTAGGTTTAAAAAAATTAGAATTGGCATTATAATTGCCGATACCGATAGTTTGGAAAATGGCTAATATCGGCTAATAATATTGGCCCATAGATATATCGGTCGGGCTCTAATATATACATATACAGCTTCAATCTCTGTAATAGGGCTGGGCGATATGCATATTGCGGTACAATACTGCACTCCAGAGCCCGTTTGCCTGGCAATACTATATAATACCCGTAACACGAACTCTAACATTTCCTTTCAAAATAATAGCGCTCTTTTTAATTAATTCCAATAGTCATTTTGAATTCGTTATAAAGCTAGGGAATTGTAACCAAATATAATTGCATTGTGTGTAAACAAATAATGTGATAGCAAAAACGACACAAAAATGTTTTTAATAACAACTGATTCTAAAAAAAACATCAACAAATAGGTAGTACACAAAGTGATTGAATATATTTTTTGTGTCATGTAAAAAAACATGAGTACATTTGAAAATCAATCATTCACTAGAATACGCAAAATAACCTAATTGTAGCAACACATGAACATGGACCAACTACCTATCTATGCAATTGACAAACAATAAAACGAGCGGGATTATTTTGAAATTAAATATCAGAGTTTGTGTTGCGGGAATTATATAGTGTTGCCCCATGAATGGGATCTGGAGTACATTAGTGTATCGCAATATGCATATCACCCAGCCCTCTCTGCTGCGGGAAAGCAAAAAATACAGGGTTCGTACGGGTGCTGGAAATCCTTGAAAATGCTTAAATTTTAAGGTAGCATTTTCAAGGTTTGAAAAGTACTGGAATTATGGATAAAGTGATTGAAACTGCTTGAAATTGTGATTGCGTTTTTTTCATAATTCGCTATCTTACCGAATAGTTCACCTTTAGATAAAATAAGCCTAAGTGCTTTTGCGATTTGCAAAAAATTCAAACAACTTCACGTGTCTGCGGGTGGTGCTATATAGAGTCTTTTTTGATGTGCGCGCCTGCGCCCAATGATAGAACAGAGTGGAGATAAAAACATGCCGGAAATGTTGCTGCTTCAATTAGTATTGGCCTGAGAATGGAAAAAACAAATGATGGTTAAAACGAGAACCAAATCCTTTAGTAGCCTCCTGTAAAAACAACATGTAGCTTTTAGCCAAGGTAGAGTCTGTGCTTTTGAGCCATATGAAAGGTAAGCTGTAGGGAATTTTCGATTAGTCCAATTAAGTTTATTAGTTTAGCTGGCAAATTCCCATGGTTGATTTTTGGGAGGCTGAGGAATGCATGCGCTCACTGAATTAATTTTGCACTCGCGAATTCGCATCATAAACAGTAAAATGATGACAATATGTAAACAAGAGAATGATTTTGAATTTTGGCTACAGCCCATACACTGAGATTATAACGTGAGTTTTTGCGAGAGTGCACAATGAGCTCGTCCTAGACTGAAGTCTTGTGTTTCAGTGATGGTAAACGTTAAATGCTCGCTGTCTGTATGATTTCATCTCACTTGGTTTTTCATGCTACTAAAACAACCAATCTCAAGATATAGCTAATCCTTTTCTTATAATACTCCAGTAGGGCTGGACGATATGTATTGGTTTATTGGTATATTCGAGTTTGGTTTTGAGCAGGATATGTAAAATGCCTATATCTTGCTACTGGAATATATTTGTTTCTGCAGGGTTATTTGTTCTTGCTCCTGTACACTTTAAAAAAGAGTCCTCACGTATTTGTTCTGGGTTACACGCATGTGAAAGTAAAACATCTCCACTAATCAACAGCCTTGCCCTTCTAAGTATTTTAGAGGAATAACGTAATCACATAATGGTTAATGGTTCAGCAAACTGCAGATTAAGAACTGCTGTGGGAACATCGTATTTTCCTGGTCGTTAAGTAAACACAGAGCAGCGAAATCGGATCAAATCTGAAATGTATATACATGAAAGTAGTTACAGATGATACAGGAGCATAAAATTTAAGTTTAAATACGTTACAGATCACTTGTTGTAATTATTAGTTTGCCTAGCCTATTGCTTATTTAACCTGATTGACACATCTGCAGCACGAATTGTTAGTGAACAGACAACTTTTCTCTTCATCTGCAAATAATCTTTTGACCAAAAAAATAAGGGAATCATTAAGCCAAAAGCGATGCTATTCTAAACCTTCACAAAACAATTGGCGTTCAAAAAAGGTGTTAATTTATAATCACCAGCAGTCAACGTAAGCAGTGGTTCTCAACCTGCAGTTTTTGACACCTGAACAAGCTTGCTTCTTATGTAATAATTTCATAGTTTCTGTATTCATTTGTAATCCACTGTCATGGGAATATGACAAATATATTGAGAACTTCTTGTATACAAAAAGTTAATAATAATAACACATTTCAATAAAGAAAAAATATATTTTTCACATTTTTGTAAACTTTCCAACCTTTTAAAAGAATATTATTGAGATAAATATTGTTAGTCGTTAGAAGCTACAAAATATCATTTTCCACCATACCGTCCAGCCCCCTATACTGCATCACTACCTTGCAATTAATTCTTTCATTATTATTTTTTTTCAAACGTGGTTTACATTCATTTGTCACCCTTCTGTAGAATGCAATAACAAATATTTTTTTTCAATAGCACAATAACTTGATTTAATGTGATTAAGTACTCATATGTATGTAAACATACAATTTACCACAGTTGAAAAGTGCTTGAATTTGACTTTGGAAAAAGTGTACGAACCCTGAAAATAGAACAATGCCCTGGACAAGGTATGAAAACATTAGATATTTCACAAATATAAGTGTGATCATATTACTGTGAAGAGATTTGTGGCTGATTCAGAGACTGGTTTGTGCAGATAAAGGCATGATGAGGAAGGTTACTGCCAGTGAAATTCATCGGATTAAGAGAGCAGCTGCTAAAATGTCATTACAAAGACGCAAACAGGTATTTGAAGCTGCTGGTGCCTCTGGAGTCCTGCGAACCTCAAGGTGTAGGATCCTCCAGGGGCTTGCAGTTGTGCATAAACCAACTATTTGGTCATCCCTTACCAATGCTCACAAGCAGAAATGTTTGCAGTGTGCCCAGAAATACATGAAGACTAATTTTCAAACAGTCTTGTTTACTGATGAGTGCCGTGCAACCATGGGTGGTCCAGATGGAGGGAGTACTGGGTGGTTGGTTAATGGCCAGAATGTCCCAATAAGGCTGCGATATCAGCAAGGAGGTGGCAGAGCTTTGTTTTGGGCCAGAATCATGGGGAGAAAGCTGGTAGGCCCCTTTATGGGGGGAGAGAGCTGGTAGGCCCCTTTAGGGTCCCTGAAGGTGTGAAAATGACCTCAGCAAAGTATATAGAGTTTCTGCAATGGGCATAAAAGGAGAGAAACTCATGGTGTGGCCCCCATCCTCCCCTGACCTCAACCCTGTTGAGAACTTTTGGAGCATCCTCAAGCAAAAGGTCAATGAGGGTGGGAGGAAGTTTGCATCAAAACAGCAACTCTGATAGGTTATTCTGACGTCCTGCAAATACATTTTTCAGAAAAATTCAAGCTGAAACTCTCCATAAACTCACAAGTTCAATGGTCCTATGTTAACATGTAACATGCCTTGTGTTTGATTGAAATAGCTTTGGATTTCAAGGTACAATATGTAATATCAATCAAAACAATAACAAAATACATACTTTGCATTAAAAGCAAACATCACTATACATATATTATATATATTTCTTAGTTGTGTACTTACATTATCCTAAATGTTTCCACTAACTTTCAAATCCAGAGAAATTTGTAATATAATATGAAGACATGGGACGTTTCATTTTGTCGCCGGTAAATGGCGTCATATAACCTGTGACTACTCTAGTTGTTATAAGATCCAGGGAGCCGCCAAACATAACGTGAATAAAGTTATAATTTTTTAACAATATATAACTTTGTCAGTGAACATTTTTTCTGCCGGAGATGCTAGATTGGAAGGTTGTCATTGACAATGATAACAAAACCCATGATCCCACGCAACCTCCCGACGTCAACCAAGTACATCTTTTGCTATTGTTTTGATTGAGAGCCCCCTGGCGGCCAAAAATTACATATTGCACGTTTCAGTAAATACAACCTCCAAATGCTGCATATTTAACAAATATGTTCTTAAAATATATTTAAGAAAATCTGTGTAAAATATAATTTGCACAATTTGGAACGCGGTGTAGTTACTTCATTCTGCCTTTGTAGGGCAGTAATGTATATTAGATTATTAACTTATAGTTTCCATTATGAAAAGTTTTTGTTAGATTCTGGATGCTGATTGGATGAGCCATGTTCCAAGTTTTGTTGTCTTGGCTGTTACAGCCAAACCTGTTTCATCTGAAAATGATCAGTACACCATGCTCACATTGACAAACAAATCTTCTTTTGTATACATCCACACACAATTTGTCCAATTCCTTGTAGCCTAGCATATACTAGGGGGTGATTTAGTACCTATCTGTCTGACCCCAGTAAGCTACCAGAGTAGCACAGTCCAGAGAATCCAAGGTGAATTTTCTGTAAGCCTGGCAAAATCACATAAAAATGATTTATAAGCCCAGAAAAGAAACATAATAATTGTCATGGACATATAAATAACGATCGAAATCTAAAACATGACCTAGCAGTTTCTGATGATCAGGTGTTGCTGTAGAATGGCCTAAAGAGGCCCACTTCTCTTTCAATAATAACTCTGTTGTCTCACTACCTAACAAATAAAGCATAGTTAGTTTCAAAATATATATATATAAGTCTAATAAAAACTTAAAACAAAAAATGCAGGTTATCAATGTCATTACAAGTCCTTATTTAGCTTGACTAAGTTAGCTGTAGTTGGCTGTTAAGCGAGCAAGTGACAAAAACGTTGGCCAGCCTGCATGACAACCAAATTTCATAGCAACAATGCAAATTTGATTTGTTGCTAGAGTAGGGTGGACATGCAGTGGAAACAAACCCATTGGCTGCACAACCATTTCAACATGCACTATATAGCCAAAAGTATGTGGACACCAATTTTAATGGTGTAGGAGAAATAATGGTCTGGGGCTGTTTTCCAGGGTTTGTGGTAGGCCCCCTAAATCCTGCCCTGACCTAAACCCCATTTAAAACCTTCAGGATGAATTGGATCGGCGAATGCGAGCCAGGCCTTTTCATCCACCGCATCAGTGCCTGATCTTACAAATACTCTTTGCTGAATGGGCACAAATTCCCACAGACATACTCCAAACTCGAGTAGAAAGCCTTCCCAGAAGTCTGGTGGATGTAATGAACCCCATATAATATCTGTGGTGGGATTTGAAGGCAGTTGCAGCATGCAAAACCAAAAATATGACTTAATTGGAGGCCATTGCTCATGAGGAATGGGCTAAGATTCCTCTGGAATGCTGCCAGAGGCTGTTGTTTGGCTATGTATCTCATTTGCAGCAGGTCATGACAGCAAAAGGTGCTGTACTAAGTACTAAAGATGTTTGCCATGAAGAGGTTTAATCATTTTGAGACTGGAGAAGTCATCATCAGTTGCATTTGCAGTTGAATTTGGGAAATCCACTTGTTGCATTTGAATTTCTTTTGTTTGATTTGTTCATTGCAAACATCTGAAAGTCTGTACTTTTGACAAACCCTATTTGCAACGGGGGTTGAATATTTTTGACTGCAACTGTATACTATACATATTTTCTGATATTACAATGCAAAAATCCTACATGTAGCCCCTTTAGGGAAAGATCATGAATGGCCTTGTTGTGTTGACAAAAATAACTAACATATTTTTATACAATATATTGTATCTTGAGATAACAGAATGGCATTGAATCAATTTACATACGGAAATATACCTAAAATATTATTCATTGTTATTTATAAATGTTGCCACTATTTTCTAAAATGATGTTAATGTTAATACAAAGTTGCATCCTACTTGGTTACTACAATGGAATGAATCAGACAGATGCAATAAGGCATAATGATCTCTTGTCATCCAACAACCTGTTTTAGTATCATTTTAATGGCATTATAAATCACCTGTAATCTATTTATTTTCTTCAGGATTTGTCACCTTTGTTAAATGTGGAGGCTTGCTTTCTAATGTGCTTTACATGCCTATTGTAAAAGTGAATGATTGTACAGTGGAGAAAGCAGATGATGCCATTAGTGCTACATTCACTGTAATGAGGTCAGCTTAGTATCATTATGAAGAATTAGGTTTGGGGGGGTCGTTAGTGATTTAGTAATTTGCTGATTTAATGACATTATGTAACTTTGGAGGAGTTTGGTAATTACTGACACATGCTGGTAATTTACAGCCACTAGGAAATCGCTGGCCCATGTCCTCTTCTTCCTCCCTCTCTTCCACTCTCTTTTCTTTCCTGTTGAGTTTAGCTAGAAAGAGGGATGAGAGTGGTGAAAGACCGACATGTGTATCCTTTACCCTTCCTCACAACCTTTAATTTAATCTCTGCTGTTTGAGGGATTCCACCTTGTAGAATGGAGGGGTAATCTGCTATGCTTTCATTGCCAATAGATAACTAATACTCAAGGAGTTTGCACATAGAGATGTGGCCAAAAGTACTGGTATCCTTCCACTTAAAAAAAACTTGCAATGTTCTCTGAACTAAGTAGAAATCGTTTTGAATCCACTATTCTTTATATCATATTAAATTAGAACAGAAACATTTTGCTTTCGATTTATGATGTAACAAATTACTCTGTTCGGTGCATGTGTGCGTCGCAAGGTTCGTAAGTACACTGCTAATTTGCACAAACCACTTACTGCCGTTGTGTCCACTTTCAACACATATGTCAAAACACTTACCAGAAATGACGAGCAGGATGAGCGTGACAAACGCAACACATGGCACCTGATTGGATGAACATGTTAAGCGGGTCTGGCTGCTCCCAAATTTCAAAACAGACTCTAATGACGTCTCGTTCTGAATACGAGCTCATATTTTTCTAAAATAGTTCACTGAAACATTTTAAGCGAGAAATAGGCCATACAGTTGCTGAATCGGTCTTCATTTCAGATCGACAAAGGTCAGTTTAAAAGATTTTCGTCAAATTTTGAGATGCCGCAAGCGGAGCCTATCGCTCCTCAACGGTGAAGTGTGGAGTGCTGCAGGTCACGTCAAGTGTATTTTCGTACGATCTACACTGAAGTTGGAAGTTTGATAAATGCAAGTTATTTCAATTGTCATTCCATAATATTTCAAATTCTGTTTGTGCATGATTACATGATATAACTATATTTTAATACTGTATCTTAAGTTGTGGATAATTAAGCTATATATCATATGCTGGATATATTTCTGGAGTGTTAAGATTAAAAGAAAAAATAACAGGAACCATACAAAACCGAAAACCGTGACCCTAAAACCGCGATACGAACTGAACCGTGGGATTTGTGAACCGTGCCACCCCTACAAATTACTATAGCTGTTTACCTTTACTTTTTTAAACAATAAAATGAATGAAAATGGCATGGACAAATATTTTGGGACCCTTACCGTTACAACCTTTGGAGAAAATAACTGCAGTCAAGCACTGTCTGTAGCTCTGAATGGGACTTCTTGATTAGTAGTTGGGCCCACTCTTCTTGAGCAAACCTGCTCCAGTACTCTCAGGTTTGATTGGTGCCTTTTCCCAACTGCGAGTTTAATCTCTTTCTACAGATTTTTATTGGGATGTAGATCAGGACTCATAAAAGGCCACTTCGTAATGGTCCAATGCTTTCTTATCTATTCTGCAGTGCTTTTTTAGGTGTGTTTCAGCTGGTGTGGGAAATTAACACTTTTGTTAACCAGGCTGATGGATGCCCAAATTGTACCAGCTCCTTCAATTTATTACCAGCCACCTTTTCCTCATGTCAAATATATGAAAAAAATTTGCTTGAATCTTCTATATTGCTTCAATACATAAAATTAACTATTAATATGTCTTATTAATATAGACAAATTACTAAAGGGACATGTTTTGAAGGCAAGTGTGTAAGAAAAATGATTTTCAGGTCATTGACAAATTGTAGAGTATTTGATGTCCTACTACTACTTTTAGTCGGCTACTTTTAGACAGTTCTTCCGACAGTAGGCAGTTTCACATTTGTGTAAAACATTTCTGTTGTAACACCTAACCTATGCCACAATATTTGTTGAATCAGAATTTCCCTTTACATTTCTAAATTCATTTTCGAATAATCATTTTGGAAAACATATGGTATTTCTAATATAATAATCCAAGCATTGATTTAATTAATTCCCATGAAAACTGCAAGTAGATACTTCTTCAGCAGTGAAATATAATAAGAAACCATATTATAGTGAAGTAAGGTACTTGATATGGAATATGTTGTTAACTATGCCTGCACTTGGGAACAGCCTCCCGTTACATTTGTGGGTGTCCCTGGGTGTCCCTGGGTGTGCCTGGGTGTGCATGCTTCTCTGGTAAAACGAGAGCTAAGCTCATCAGAATCCAATCATATATTCAGACTCAACGATTACTCCCACCTGTGTTTTTACTGACAGCCGAATCATCCAAAGGGCGCTTGGCATTCTGCACTTTGTGTGTTACATGCTTAATTTTTGAACCCTTTTCGATCACAGTAAATTACATTATATAGACCTAGCATATCATATTTGCATCAAATCCCTAATTTCTGTAACTATACATGTTTTGTCCTTGATATTTTCTAATTTGACTGCATCTAGCCTGCTGGGGCTTAATACTGGAAATAAGTAATTTTTTATCATCTATATGTCTATGATACCGCAGCTCAAGGCTGGAGTTCTCACAGACTATTTCGCGAAACCCAATCAATAATGTACCTTGACAAAAGTGTGTCTTTGTTAATAAGTAAGCATCTGCATTTTTGTCAAACGCATTTGTCTCCAATCCAAAACAAGTAATGCATATAGTAGCGTAATAACTAAAAAACACAATACATTTGACAATTTACCTGCCACAGTGGTTGATAGAGTAGGCATAGTTACTCCGCCAATGTGAAAAAGTAGCCACATTTGACCGGCAGCGGGTGCTAATTTCCCACCCTGTTTTCAGCATTAACCAGCTGGATGACCCGCGAATTAGACACAGCTTTCTGACACCAAGCTGTACGTTTTAACATTTTAAATTCTCTTGAGGAAAAACTAAACCGACAACTAATGTTCAGAAATGGTGTAGATGCAGTTATTAATGCAGGGGCAGATTAACAATATGTTGTGCTCTGTTTGTGTGTTTCAGTTGGAGGTGTTACAAGAGTCTAAGATGATGATTCCAGATTGTCAGAGGCGTCTGACCATAGCCCATGCAGACCTGTCCCAGATACTAGTAAGTACTGCTGTGTTCTGCAATATTATACATTTTTTACCGGTAAAGTCTTGTAGGGAGATTGTCCATTGTCTATAATAATCCATCGTGCAGTTATTTGTAACTGTCTATAGTAATGCTCAATATGTAGGTATTTGTCACTAGTGTCTGTATTGACAAATAAGGTGCTGTGATAAAGTTCCCTAAAAAGATTTCTTATTAATTATATTTATCAGTTTTTCATTATTCATTATTTCAAGATTCTTGATCGATTAAAAAATATCTTAATTTAATAAATGTGATGTGTAAAAGTGTATGAACACATTTATTTACCAATATTCAACAGCAAGGCAATTTTCTTGTTTAGAAATATGTTATTGCGTGCTGAAGATTGGTGTAGCAGTTAAAGCAATCTAACTCTGGACCAGCACATTTATTGGTAAATTATGGTGGAAAATAAGTATTTGGTCAATAACAAACAAGCAAGATTTCTGGCTCTCACAGACCTGGAACTTCTTCTTTAAAAGGCTCCTCTGTCCTCCACTCGTTAACCTGTATTAATGGCACCTGTTTGAACTTGTTATCAGTATAAAAGACACCTGTCCACAACCTCAAACAGTCACACTCCAAATTCCACTATGGCCAAGACCAAAGAGCTGTCAAAGGACACTAGAAACAAAATTGTAGACTTGCACCAGGCTGGGAAGACCGAATCTGCAATAGGTAAGCAGCTTGGTGTGAAGAAATCAACTGTGGGAGCAATTATAAAAAAATGGAAAACATACACTAATAATCTCCCTCGATCCGGGGCTCCACGCAAGATCTCACCTTGTGGGGTCAAAATGATCACAAGAACGGTGAGCAAAAATCCCAGAACCACACGCGGGGAGCTAGTGAATGACCTGTAGAGAGCTGGGACCAAAGTAACAAAGGCTACCATCAGTAACACACTACGCAGCCAGGGACTCAAATCCTGGAGTGCCAGATGTGTTCCCTTGCTTGTCCAGGCTCGTCTTAGGTTTGCTAGAGAGCATTTGGATGATCCAGAAGAGGATTAGGAGAATGTCATATAGTCAGATAAAACCAAAATGGAACTTTTTGGTAAAAACTCAACTCGTTGTGTTGTGTTTGGAGGAGAAAGAATGCTGAGTTGCATCCAAAGAACACCATACCTACTGTGAAGCATGGGGGTGGAAACATCATGCTTTGGGACAGTTTTTTTGCAAAGGGACCAGGACGACTGATACGTGTAAAGGAAAGAATTAATGGGGCCATGTATCCTGAGATTTTTTTGTGAAAACCTCTTTCCATCTCCAAGGGCGTTGAAGATGAAATGTGGCTGGATCTTTCAGCATGGCAATGATCCCAAACACACCGCCGGGCAATGAAGGGGTGGCTTCGTAAGAAGCATTTTAAGGTCCTGGAGTGGCCTAGTTAGTCACCAGATCTCAACCCCATAGAAAATCTTTGGAGGGAGTTAAAGTCTGTGTTGCCCAGTGACAGCCCCAAATCATCACTGCTCTAGAGGTGATCTTTATGGAGGAATGGGCCAAAATACCAGCAACAGTGTGTGAACCTTGTGAAGACTAACAGAAAACGTTTGACCTCTGTCATTGCCAACAAAGGGTATATAACAAAGTATTGAGATGAACTTTTGTTACTGACCAAATACTTATTTTCTACCATAATTTACCAATAAATTCATTAAAAATCCTACAGTGATTTTCTGGATTTTCTCATTTTTTGTATCTCATAGTTGAAGTGTACCTATGATAACAATTGCAGGCCTCTCTCATCTTTGTAAATAGGAGAACTTGCACAATTGGTGGCTGACTAAATACTTGTTTTGCCACATTGTACCTGTTCACTAGCTTCTGCATCCTAATGTCCTGTCAATAAATATACAAAAAAGTAATTGTAAATCCCTTTATCTATCATCAACTGTAAGGAATATTACCCAATTTTTCTTACAGAACTGCTTTTACATTATATAGTGTGTAGGTATTCTCCTTACTTTGTCCTTTAACTCCCCTCAGCATTTCTTCTCCACCCCCATTTTTCACTCCAATTTAGTGATATCCAATTTCTAATTAAGGCACTTTTTATGCAGCAGCTACTAGCAGTCTGGAAGACATATTTTAATATTGACCTTTCCAAAAGTACACCCAATGCCATTTCGGTTCTTAACACACTGCTTTCTCAACTAGAAAGTCCACACCAGAATCATTGTGCGCTGAAAGCAGTGGACTACCTTGATTTAGTTTACTAGTGCCCACGCAGACACAAGGTGTCATTAAAGTGCGACCTGGCAAGCAATCCCAACTCGATTGTTGACTCCCAAAACCCTGGATGGTGCTGGCCAATTGCAATGTGCTCTCAGAGACATTGTCTCCCAATGAAGTGTTCAAACTATTTTCTTACAGGAACCAGGTGCCAAACTGTATAGTCTGTAGTACAGGTCGACCGATTTAATCAATTTTGGGTTTTCAAAACCATCTGAAATCTGCCGTTTTGTATGCTGATTATGGCCGCAACCTTTTTCAGGATACCCTTTAGAGTTCACATTAGATACCAAACCACAAGAAGCCTGCGTCTGTGTCCTGTTGTGGATAGTAGCATAAAGCACCCAGTCTGCAGGGAAGACAGGGTAAGATCCTAGCTAACCTAAAACGTAGCTTTCAAAAAATTATCAAATCACAGCCTACATCACCAACGGTTTTTTAACAGCTTGACTAGGAATAAAAGAAACACTCCAGACCCTTAAACACCTCAAAATCTTTGTGCTGTTTATGTTTCCGACATGTTTAAAGGAACCTCACTGCGTTCTGTATTTCTTAACTCAGCCACCATAAGTTTCCTGAAAAGTGGCCAGTGATGTCACCGCAACATTTTCAAAACTACAGCTAGATTCAGTGGAGGCATTCTGTTGACTTCCTGATCATTATTTTCACCATTTTATTCTCCAATCGACTTAATTCAAAGATTGACTCGATTCAAAACTAACATTTTGTAGTATAAAATTCAACTGATATCTGGAGAGAAGCTGTCAGTGCATGCAAATGCATAAGTTAGGCTAGTTTAATAATTGGCAAATGAAAAGGGGAGATGGAGATCTACAAACATTTAATCAGAGGGAGCTGTAATATTTACACAGTATGGAAGTTGTTTGTTGTTAATAAATATTTTTGGTGGAACTGCAACATTTGATATGGACATTAATGCTTAGATAAATAATATGTGCGTGTGCGTGCATGCGTTCGTGCAATCGTTCATTCTTGCGTTAGTTCGTTCGTGCATTTGTTCGTCCCAGATTTATTTTCTTAAACGTGGTATTGCAGTCAGTCAGATTTAAGAGTGAGTGTGAGCTAACATTAGCCGTTGTGTACTCTGCCAACTGCAGAGTGTTCACACAAGGTTGTGTACAAGAGAATATTTCATTGATTAAGTCTTAATCTGACGTTTCTCGTTACATTGTTTTATTTACATACAGTGCATCCAGAAAGTATTTAAAGCAGTTCAGTTTTTTTCAAAATTCTACAATGTCGTTATAGGGTATAATAATAATAACTTTATTTTTATTTAGTGCCCTTAAAGTAGCTTTTCAATGTCCTTTGTTTATTGAATTTGAGGGAAATAATTAATTTAATGTGACAGCTTTTTTTGGTTAACTCAATCACAAATGTTAAAAGATATTATGTAAACTATTAAGTTGAGACTGAATAAAAGTGTTCATTGTTAATTCAGTATTGTTTTAAGTGATTTTTAAATAACACACATAAATACAGATTAACTTGTATCAGCTTAACCTTTTGCTGTAAATGACAAGTGTTAATTAAATTTATAACTTTGATATGCATAAACACAGTGTCTCCCTGACACAGTTGATCACTACATACTCTAGCAATGACTGGTTCAAGAGCTACTCGAAACAGTTGGATGGAAAGATGTCTGATCGTAATCATCCCATGCATGATCTGACTAAAGGCTTCCGTGTTGGATGAACGTATATATACAAATAAATACACGCTAGTCTGTGCTAATACTTACCTCTGCTAGTAGTGCTACACTCTCTGGGCCCGGCTGGTTTTTCAAGTTGGACCTCGGATGATCTAACAAGCATACTGTATATAATCATCTTCTTGGCTAGAGAGTGTTGAAAGTAAAATTTGAGCCCTGTCTTTTTCTTTACAACAAACACTTACTGTCTCTGTTGCTTTTGCTGTTTCCACAAACACCACCAGTGCGAGTTCGCTCGATGGTATAAATAGATTCACCCATGTCTACTTCCAAAGCAGCGTCTGTAGCAGCTTGATTTACCCTAGCTCCTGCTGTTGCTGTATCCTTGC
This sequence comes from Umbra pygmaea, assembly GCA_016801145.1. Classification (NCBI taxonomy): domain Eukaryota; kingdom Metazoa; phylum Chordata; class Actinopteri; order Esociformes; family Umbridae; genus Umbra; species Umbra pygmaea. The sequence goes on from JACXGM010000029.1 coordinate 13,944, forward strand.
TTTATTCCAGCTCAAACATATATGGTTGGATATTACCATTCAATTAAACTTGATCATAGTTGAAATCATCCAGCTCTTCGGATATTTAATCACTTGCACTAGCCATTGTAGAAAACAAAATCCCTCCAACTCTTATGTAGCTACGCATTAAATGGAAGAATGTAATCTGTCAAACTCACTACGGACATTTTATTTTCCAGTTAACTTGATTCAGGGGCAAGACAAATAAAGATCAGGAAGTCAAACAAACATCTTCCTTGACTCTAGCTTAAGAAATGTACTACAGAGACGTGAAAAACGTAATTCTAGTGAAATGTGGATACTTACGGTGGCCGAGTTGGAAATGACTGCTTCATTGCCACTTGTTTGTCATTCCCTCATTTAGATAATTTACAAGTAGGCAGAAAAATATGTAGATTTGATCAAATGGGTCACTTGCATTCGGAATATGTTGCTGTTAACCTTCAATATGAAGTTCAAAAAGCTGTCTGCCAGTGACGCAAGCTATCATTAGTCTGAAGAATAAAAACAAACCATTCAGAATGATAGCAAAAACTTTAGGTGTTTCATTTTTAAAAAGACAGAAAGCACTGTTGAGCACAGATACACCAAAAGGCCCAAAAGACAATAGGAAACAACTGTGGTGGATGACAGAATAATTCTTTACCTGGTGAAGAAAAGCCCCTTCACAACAGTTGGCCAGATCAAGAACACCCTCCCAGAGGTAGGCTTATCTGTCAGTCAACAATCAAGAGAGGACTTCAACAGAGTATATACAGTGGGTTTACCACAAGGTAAACTATTGGTAAGCCTCAAAAACAGGAAACCAGATTAAAACATTTTACAGTTCTGGAACCCTATGGACTGATGAAACAAAGATGAACTTGTACCAGAATTATTTAATCACAAATGAGATTGTTTAGTAATACTACAATCTAGAATACATAATCCTGTGCCAACAGGCATTATAATTTCATTCCTGGCCAATCACAGGTGTTTCTTTTATTATTTTTTATGGTGCGTTCACTTCGCTTTTGGTCTTAAAAAGCTTTTAGTGGCATCAAAAAGTCTTAGTCTTACATTTAATGTCATAAATCCTGCAGACACCCTGTGTATGCTACATTATACTAGAGCTGGGACAACGCATCGACGTCATTGATTACGTAAATACGTCGATTAGCCATGGATACTTACAGTCGATGTGCCCTATTATTATACTAGTATGATGTCTGAATGTGAAGATCAACCATGGTCCTACAACTAAAAAATGTCCTTAAGGGCTTCAAAAGTATGGGAGTATTTCAAACAAAGTCCCAACAATCATGTGGTTTATAATATGTAAATCACAAATGACTTTATAGCAGTACAACTGAAAAAGTTACAACAGAAAATGGCCCGAAACTCCAAGCTGATACTTCCTCCACATTTAAGAACCTTGTGATATGCAACGCTTCACAGATTAGTCATAGATGGCCATAGTTGTTTTCTTAAAGTGCCAGAGAGGGAATAGTAGCCTACAATGCAATATGTAGACAGGGAACAGTTGAATTGCTCAACTATGTAACGATTGGTACAACAACTGGTAAATCTGATTCAAGTAACTGTTTCAATGGTGATGAAGCTGTATTCCAACACTATAGACTTTCACGTTGATGATAATGAGTCTAATTCCTCTTTCAGAGACCAGCTTTTAAAGCTGTACAAATGTATTTATTACTATTTTAAAAAAATAAGAGAAGTGATTTTTATGGAATAATGCTTCCCTGCAATATGAGGTGCTTTGTTGCACACAAAATCACAGCCTAAAATGCATAATCATTACTAAAGATAGAGCCACATGTGCCTATTAAAAAACACTAATCACAATTCTCCAATGGAGTTGAAATGGCGAAATATGAAATTGTTTTCTCGTTGCTATTTTCATGTAGCCTAATATTTATGCCTAACTAAATATCTGCATCTTTACCACTGCCCATCGGTCTGTTTACTTTTCTATATTTGGTATTCCTCTTGAAAAAGACTTGAATTACTTCATTTATTTTGTTGTTAGGAATATACATTTTAGCTAAGTTCAGATTTTTCTTTATAGATATTTTGTGTTAAAATTTGTAAAACCAGTTAAAACTGGGATATTTTTGTTTTGAAGAGATGATTGAATAAAATGTTGAAATATTAGTTATACACATTTTCTATATTTTAAATAAATTTGTATTATAATTCTATTAATAGTCTAAAATAATTGTTGATTAATAGATAAATTAGTTATAAGAGTTATCGGTTAATTAAAAAAATAGGGATTAGATTAATCGTTACAAACATAATTGTTAGTTGTTACTACATTATACTTCCAAGATATAATTAACCTTTCCTTTTTTAATTGATGATTGATCATGTCCTTTATGTACATGACTTGTCTGACATGGCTGACTTAGGATAGTTTGTGTATCACAGAGAGATTTTATATTTTATACACTGAAATTAAAAGGCATGTTAATCAGCTCAGGACTGCTCAAGTTTTTTTTAAGGACCCAAATTAATAATGACTACAATGTGGCTACTCTTCACATGGAGAGTAATTTTTTTTATCCTCAACCACATGTTGCCCAAGCGCCAATTCTTTTCACACTACAAATCCAACACAGAAGACTTTATCTAGATCATGCACGGGATGATTACGTTCACCAACTATACATCCGCAATTGAACCCACAGTCGCCCGATCTGGACACGAGCCGCTGGGGAGCGACGTGGCAGTATAATCTGACTTCTCTAACCCAAAACCTGAGCTGAGCAGCGCTATGCCAATTCGCTCTGCCTCGTGCAGGAGGCCCGGGGAATGTCAGAGAAACCATGGTCAGGCTCGAACCCGTGACTATCATCACGTAGACTGTCGTGCAATGCAGCGACTTAGCCCACTACGCCACATAGATCCTCTCATTAAGAGTATTTGTAATACAGATTGTGGAGAGCTTAGCGGTCAGAAATCCACTAATTCAGAGCAGTTCTTGCGCACATTTCTAAATGTCCAACCTGTCCCTTTCTCACTGAAATATGTATTCCATTCTCAAAGCAAAGCTACCCACTTCTCCATATTGCTCCATTCATTGTTTTCTTTTTAAAAGCATAACTTATATTGGCTACCCTTAATTCAATTAATATATTTATGCAATCAATATTAAAGATTTTGACAACAAAGCCTATATATAATAGGTAAAAGAGCTATGAGCTACCTGCTGCCTGTAAGCTACCTGCTGCCTGTAATCATGTGCAGCCATGGCCTTGACTTTCCTTCTTGTAGGAGAAAAGTGCTGACTGTTTATGACTTACGATAACAATATGCCACAGGCCTCAGTGTTTGATTTGACTTCATTTACCACTGCTATAACACTCTCAACTTAACTGCTTTAAACTGTTTTATAAGATGTTAATATGGAATTAGTCCTCAATGTGGCCCTCAAGATAAATGTTATGCCCCCACCTGCTTTAAGAGGGCTGTAATTATATGATTAGACCCCTGACTTCAACATTAGTGTTAGACACTCATTTTTTTGTTTTGCTTGTTAGAATCCTTTCTGAAGCCTCTACCCTTGCCCTATTATTCAGAAACAATAACTAATAGTAATAGAGTTTGTTATGATTTGCAACTTTTATGTGAATATGCAAATATTTCTAATTATAATTTTTGCATAGATTATTGCAAAGTGTAACATCTTCTGTTGTTTTACATATGGCTACCTTAATCTGTCAAAAGATTTGATTGGAAGATTGTATGTCAACTTAATACATTAGTGTATAAGAGTCAGAGCAAGGAAAGAAACACAGCCCACCTCCCTACACATGCTTGGTTCAGGGTCCTAAGCATTAGCCAGGAGCCAGATTTAGGCAGCCATGGCCTCAGTGAGACTCACATACAGAAGGATGTGGAAGAGAGAGGAAATCACTGTTCACTCCATTGGGGGAAGGGGGGTGGATGTGACAGTGACTTGTCCCCATCCACCTCTCAAGAAAGCCCATTCTCACCCACATCACCCTTTACACACACACACACACACACACACACACACACCACTCATTACAGTTCATTAGTAGTTCTGTCACTACGGTGACCAGCGTAAGGACCCAGCAGCACTCGATTAGCACACATCTGACCCCTGCACACTCTTTATTTTCACTGACTAGAAGCACTGTGAAATCAATCTTTATGGATTGTTAATGTAAATGTTAATTTTATTGAATTGGGATATGTAAGGGTTAGGAAAACTGCATTTGTATGATAATTTGGCAAATAACCATGTGAATTGACTTTGGACTTTTCGTGGCTAGGTTACCTATGGGCTTATTGTAGACTGTAAGTTAGATTTGGTGTTAGGGTGGGTTTGTAATATTAAAGGTGCATTTGTAGTTAAAGTTAGTATTTATATCCTGTATGTGCTTGTATGTTTTCAGGAAATGGAAGAGGATTTGGCTGAAGCGGAGGAGTACAAAGAAGCCAGGACTGTATTAGATTCCGTGAAGCTTGAAGGATGATGTTCTTGCTGTAATGCATTACTTAAATGTCCATTCCATTCGTCTGGGCTTGTTTGGAAACACAGATAAACAAAATCATTCAGCACCTTTTTTCTTTCTAATGCTTCCTTTTTTATTTCTACATTTGTAAACAACAAGCCGTCTAATCTTGTCACTTTTCTCCAGAGTGTACAATCCCACAGAAGCATCAAATAAAGTTATTTGTTTTCTTACCATGAATGATTTTTGTTTTTTTTTACTATACAACTGCAAATCGAGCATAATGTTATTTTTCGCCTCCTATTTAAGGCACTTTATTCTATAGTAATCTAGTGTCGTTCATCAATTGATTTTAGAAAATATTCCTCAATGTTATTTGACAGTAGATTATTAGATTATTCTAATATAAGTAACCCATTTTGTATAATATGTTTGTTTCAGTGTGAAAATCCAAATAAAAATAGTCCATATTTTTGTTTGTGTCACTGAGCTGGATCTTATGGGTGTTGTATGTGTCTGGTTATGGTACCTGTAAGATCATAGGCAGCAGTGGACGCCATCTCCATTTTAAAGTAATGTTTTCTAGTACATTAAACAGTGTATACCATCTTAAGCAAGTCAAAGAAGTCTCAGTCAAATACTTCCAAAATGGGGAATGCACTTTGTTCATGCTAACTTTAGCTTCTTAGTCCTTGAAGTCCTCTTTCTTTGTGTTGGATACAGAGAATATGAGTGTTTTCACATGACGCCTGTTCGATTATGTTAGAATACACACCGACCTCCGCTGGCTACAAACGTCCATGCAGCCAAGCAACAACAGCACTGCCACAGCGAACTGGACATTGCTGTCACATCCACTGCCTCCCTGTAAACAGTTGAGCGTCACGCACACTAGGACTGCTCCACAGGTGGCTACATTTTAAAAAGGTGATAATATTTGTATTAACGTTGTGTTTATGCTGCTCTCTGCATTGTTAAAAGCTTTACCTGAACAAAATGGCATCCAACTACATTAAACATTTTAAAAAGGTGATGAAAATATTGTATTAACATTGTGTTTATGCTGCTCTCTGTAAAAGCATTACCTAAACAAAATGGCATCCAACTACATTAAACATAGGCATATTTGGTTTAATTAATTGCATTTGTTTAGGCCTACTTAATTTGTTAGGAAAATAAAAATCAAGGGTCGGTTTCGCAGACACAGATTAAGCCTAGTCCTGGACTAAATAATGAAGTTGAATGGAAATCTCCACTGATCTTGCTTTTTTAGTCCAAGACTAGGCTTAATCCTTGTCCGTGAAACCGGCTCTAAATGTCTATTGCCTTAAGATATACTTTACTATGTTGCTCAGTATAGGCCAATACGTGTTTTATAGCTGACAAACATTTATTAGGTTGTGCAGTTAATCCTGTTAATGTCATTAGATATTAATAATAATTCGATTAAATGTTAAACAAATTTAATGGCCTATTTTTTTTATTTCCAAATAGCCTAAATTCACCTAAGACACCTAAATGCCAGTCTAATAATACAAGACAAAAAGCCTGACTGCGCAGACAAATTAAGGTTACATTTGGCTTGATCCTTATTTTACAGATTTCGATAATTATCGAGATCACCCCGAAGTCTCATTAACGCCCTAATGAGGCGCGCGCCTCTCCGTGACATCCAGCCGCTCCATCTCGTTAAGGAAATCGCTCTTCAATGCTGATTATTTTATTTGGAACCATAATTATATTTCTTTCGGATAAATCACGGTCTAATCGAGACCGCGCAGAGGGCAGTGGCACTAATTGAAGCATGAGATGCGGTGGTGGGCCGCGGGCGCTACCTGGGTTTGTGGCCGAAGGACGCGGCGAGGCGACGCACCTGATGGATATAGCCCTGGTGCGCACCGCGCCTCTCTTTTCTCTCTCCTCCCCAGAGCTCAAGCACAACAACTTATTACTTCTAATCCCCCGACTGTCACCAAATCACCTGCACGAAACAAGAATCTAATTTGTTAAACTGGCATTTCTGCAGATGGAAGATCGATTTTCTCTTTAGAATTCTCTAATTGAGTGAATACAGACGCCCGATGAATTAGATTCACCCGCAGACCTACGAACAGAAGAAAAAAGAATCAACAAAAATCATCCTCCGTGTTATCTCTGCACCGTGGCCCGAGACGAGAATGCACGCGGGAGAGTGAAGGGCAGGCGGTGATGACGGGCAAAAGGCAACACGCGGTGTAGCTCCCAGTGCGCGAGCGAATGCCCCAGGCCCCTAGTGAAAAGAGAGAGGTGCACTGCAAAACTCCAGCTCCATTCCTGCGTGTAGAATTACATTTGTTTTTCTTGTGGTTTTATTAAAAGTCACTCCTCATCTCCAGAGCGCGTGAAAATGTCTACTTTCCACTCAGATGCGCTGCATTAACCTGCAGGGGCGAATTTGTTTGTTTGTCTATTTTTATATGCTGGATAAGATTGATGCGGGCTTGTTATTGTATCTCAGCCATGGACAGGAGGCTCTGCTTTGCTCCTTGTTGTTTACCCTAATTACAGCCTTTTCAATTCAGCAAAAGAGAACCTTCAACTGACAGACGCACATGCAGTGTTACATATAGATTAGAATGTCATTGAAAACATGTATTAAAAACAATATAATGTGTATAGGCCTATATATTTAATACCAATGTTGCCATTTTAATAACTGTAATTGTATTAATTTGGGCCTAACTGTTTAATAGACATGCATGCGAAATAATTGTATTTGTATGGTGACCTATATAGTGCCTTCGAGTATTTTCTAAACTTTCGATATTTTACTGCAAAGATTATCTGCTTTTTGCTAAAGTATTTTTATGATGAACTGGTGATTGTATTCTGACTCAATTTGAATCACTCAAGTGTAATATTACGCTATCCTATTTGAGGTATAATGGTTTACTTTGTTCTGATTTTTATTATTTATTATTACTATTATCAGAAAGGGGATGGTTATAGAACATTCCACGGGTGTATACTAGAAAGTGTGAGGACCTTTTGTTGCACCAGGAAACGGTTACATTTCTTCCCACAAATTAGTTTTGTTTTATTCCACGTTTCACAAATAAAGCTTGAAATCCATGTGCTTAGTTCTGGGGCATGGTATTGGCGTATACAGATATTCAATCAAATAGGTATTGTACGAGGTAAACTAGGTGAATAAATTGTATTAGAGGGAACCAATGTGTTTTCTGCCTAGCTGTTGTCTTTCTCCTCTGTCACTCGGCAACAATCTGAAACCTATTTATTAGAAAAAAGCACTTCGTCCGCAGTGAAAAGTCCAACGGTAGCCCTTTTCAGCGATGTACACACGGTGCATTTAATAGCGATACTACTGCAAAAAGGGGGATGTTTTTTTTTAGCTCGATATGTAGGCTATTTGTGTACATGGGCCTATATCGTTGAAAGTGCTGTTATATTCCGATGCCAATGCGTCTGCCTATTGGCGTTTTTCAGGGTTAAATATGAGCTGGCACACGGAAAGGAGTCATTCACTTTTGTTTGTACAGCCGTAAATGCCGTGAGCTATTGAAAAGTCGTAAAATGAAGCGCGCAATCAATCACACTTCGCAATGGTGCTGTTCTGACCAAGCGGCAAAGACCAAACAATGTAATGATTTTAAAATGATCGTTATGGTTTCAGCGCACAACCGAGGACAGCCTAAACTGACACCGATAAATTTGTCATAAATGGAAAAATATATAACGAATATATGTTTATAGTATCTCGTATCTCGTTGGTGTCGAATACCTTAGCAAATAAGAAAGTCGCTACTGCAGATAAAAAGCGCTGAAGAATATCACAAAACCGGACATCTTGAATTACGCAAACATTCTCTGCTCCGGCTGTAATCCACGTTCTGTGACATTTCGCACATCAAAACAAAAATAAATAGACAATTATCTCCAAATTCATTATGTACTCCTTTTTTTCATTTTCAGGATGCGTGGTAGACTATGTTACCTTGCGGTTGCGAGGCACGTGAGAGATTGCTGGTGACATGGCTGTGTACGAGAGTCTCTTGAGGTCCGCGGTCGGTCGAGCCACCATTGCCACTAGATAAAAGATGCACCGAGCCAATTGAACCCGGGATGGGCTGGGAAAGAACCCTAAAGTGTCCCAAGTTTACGCTCGGACGCGTCCTTTGTGTTTCTCTCGAAATGCACCATTCACCCAACTAGAAATAAACTCGCTGTCACAAAAGCTTCCAACATCTGTGTGGATCCTGTTGGATATTTTTGTGTCTCTTATATATTTTGCTAACTTAGTATAACAACAATGTAACAAGAACGTGTTGTGCTAATTGGTATAATGACGGTTTATTTACACACTGCATTAGAGATCTGTTTAAACCTGATTTTGTGTGACAAAAAACAGGCATACGCGTAATTTGGGCAGATTGGATGAAAAATCAATACCATGAAAGCAATTGGCCAACACCAAAGTGTTTAAAGCATGATTATGTGTGTGTCTGTTCTAGTGGTGCGACAGTATAGCGATTCACGGGGAGATCCGCTGTCTCCTATATCAAAGTGAAACATTCCGAGATCATGTTCACCCACAACTCAGTTTCCACTTTCCGCCGTATTATGCACTTAATTTGCTCACATATCATTTACAATAAGTCCCTCCCTGCGTGACAGTCCAGCCTAAACAGTAGTAAATCACCTCTAATTTATACTGATTTTAGTCTAATAATCATAATAAAAAGCGTATAGATTTGGCACTAATTACATAAAAGACTAATGGTGTTGAAAATTACTCTGGTTAGAAATATATCGCTAATCTAAACTTTGTTGTTGGCTGACTGGGGAATCAGAGTCATTAGCAGAGGTTCACGTCGTCTGACTGGAACACGTTGGATAAAAGAGGTCGAAAATGTCTGGGGAAACTACACATATCCACCGCAATTCAAATTTTTAAAATTAGACTACAAGAGGCCTGGATATTAATACATAAACCATGTATCCACTTTAGAAGACTTGTAAGACAACGTAACCTTAACTAGGTTATGTGGTATAAAACGTATAATCAGAGGTTTAATACTCGGCTACGTATGTTTATTCTAATTTGAAGCTTTTATTTGTGTAGGAAATATGTTATCATTCACACAGACCGAGTCTAATACGTTTAGAGGATGTTAACTTGGGTAAATAGGTCGTTGTTCCAACCTGAGGTTGGAATTAAACAAATAGCCTACTGCGCTGATCCAGTTTCTCAAATGGGTCGAAACTTTCACAGATATTAGGTTACATCAAGTGATTTTATTGGATATAATTTGGAGTCGAAATCAAAGCCAATTACAGAAATGAGGAGAAATGAACTTGTGAATTTGGCAGGACTGGGGAATTGGAGTGGCTGATGGTCTGAGGTTTCGAGGTGGCTGACATATCTCGAGCTTCAAATCTGATTGGCTCTCTTTTGAAGAAGCTCATGGGTTCATTCTGTTGTTAGGCGCCTCCCCGTTTCTCTAAAGGACATTATAATGCAAGGAACCTCCTTTTTAAACCACAAACCGAATTTGCTTTCATTTAGGCTATATATATATATTTTAAATAGGTTAAAGTCATAGAGATTTTTTTGAAATAGCATTTCGCCCTGGAGCGGTGCGCAATGCTATCGCACGCCGACCTCCTGGATGCTCGCCTCGGTGAGTTATCATCGCCAAACTCCGGTCTTCAACTCTACTGTAAGCTGGAGGCACTTCTAATCTAAATCGTGCAGAGAAAATTGACAATTTGTTTCTTATTTTATCTTAATGTCATTTAAGTGAGCTAATTCATTGGAAACGTAATTATTATTATTATATTACTGCGTAATTAGATTTAACAATTGTCAAGTTATTGATGTGATCAAACGGAATTAAGGTGTACTTAAACAGTGTATGTTAATGTGTTTGTTTTAAGGAATTTCGTCTTTGTTTTAATTTATTATGTAATGTTCACTTCGATGATTTCATCATTTTTTTAGAGAGTGTTTTGTAAATTAACAGCTTTTCCAACCAACTACATTAATGACAAACTGTTCTTCTATTTCCAGACTATGATAGCTTCTTAAAAGCGTTCAATATCTTATCTAAACAATGTATGTTTTTCATATATGTTACTAATTTCAATTTTTCCCCTGCCACAGGAAATATAATTTTACAAAATAGTTGTCTTTAAATTCTGACGGGTGTTGTGTTTATCCAGGGATGAAGGATGCCGCTGCAGAGCTGCTAGGTCACAGGGAGGCTCTAAAGTGCAGACTAGGCGGTGGAGTGGGACCTGACCCTGGCCACTCCGGCGAGCTAGCCCCGGGTCCAGACACTGTGGAGGGGGCCACCATGCTCCCAGGAGACGATATCAACAATGGAGGATCCAACCCTTCTGGCGTGCAGGTTAACAGTAAAGAGCAACAGGACAAGCAGCAGCAAAATAATTCCAGCCAATCCGGAGGAAATCAGAGTCAAAGTCAGAAACAAAAACGGCATCGGACCCGGTTCACACCGGCTCAACTTAACGAACTGGAGCGCAGCTTCGCTAAAACGCACTACCCAGATATCTTCATGAGGGAGGAACTGGCCCTACGGATTGGCCTAACGGAATCTCGCGTTCAGGTAACGGAATCTCGCGTCCAGGTTTGTTTGTGATATGAATTAGGAAATGTGTGTCTCAAATTATTTTGAAGCAAGCATAATAACATTGTAAAAGTAGTTTTCTAATATGCTTATTGCGGAAATGTAGTCAATGAAATGTGTAGACTATGTATTTTACCTATAAAACCAACACACTTAGCTATCTAAATGTTTACAATGTTGTATCTCACTTTACATTCACATTATTTGCTTGCATATCTAAGCGCCGCTGTAATTTGCGAAGATATCTTTCAATATACTAAAAACATACCCAACTGTTCTCATAATATAGCTTGACAGCAATATTTAAAGTGTGTAAAATGGAATTACAAACCCTGGGTGGAAATAAACCCACTAGAAATGTCAATTGTAAAATATTTCTTAAACGAAGTTGAATTGCTTTGCAAAATAATAAAGCTATAGGAACAGCATATGACACGCCTTGAAGCTAATATAGTTTAGTGTCCTTGTTTTAAGTGAAAAAAAATAATCAAAACACCTGCATATATAACGCTCATCCTCGGTTTATTTTTTAAGAGTGTTGTTTTTGTTAACCGTTTCAGAAAATCTAAATAAATATTATAGCATATTGAACTAAATCTGCGTTTGGCACACATGCTGTCCAATATATTAAAGCGTTGAAGGATAGAGGCTACTACAACAATTCAATAATACCGTTTTAATAAGATCTTCACAACTAATAATGCTATTCAATGCAGAGCTAAAACAACCAAGATGTACGAACAAAACTTATAGGCTAAATATAACCAGAACTTCGAACTTTTTCAAACATATCCAGCAAACAGAAGATAATAATAAAAGGAACATAACATTGTTTTACATAACCTAACAAGTAGCTTTTAATATAGCTTAAAATTTGCAGTAATACAGTAACTTGAAAATAATTAAAATTCCATGAGCATTTAAGAAATATTTTCATAGCCTAATATTTGTCAGTGATTAGAAATAAATGGACGTTCAAATTCATGAAATTATCTGAATAGAATTAGTTTTAATAGGAATTTCTTAAAAAAATAAGAATCTCGCCATAAATATCACGGTTTTATTCTCATTGTATTGAAAGCAATAGTTATTTTACATACCCAAATTTCAGAGATTAATTGCACTATTCAATAATAATAATAATAATAATAATAATAACAATAATAATAATAATAATAATAATAATCATAATAATAGTCATAATAATAGTCATAATCATAATAACTATGCAACAAGCCACAAATATATAACTCTGAGTGGTCCAAATAAATTATACAAGAGGTATTATTTTTACAATATCTTTGGCCTTGAAATGTAACGTTTTATCCTACTGAAGTTGATGTGTTCTTTTAATGACAGTTTAATTACGATTTTAGCATTATTATACCATCTTACACCTCTTTTTACATTGATTAAATGATATTTTTTATAAATAGATATTTAATTATAGCAATCCTAGTCAACATGACTAAGGATAATGTTTATTTAATTTCCAGCTAACCAGCAAGAAACAATAACAGCTGCAATCATCAATTTTGCACGGATACATTTTGTGTCAGTGTTGTACTTACCTAAAACAACAATTAACGAAATGACAAGCAGATTATAAAATATAACGCACACTATATGAATAGACCCACTAACCCAGTTGATATAGGATGTTTCGAATAGAAAGATTGTGTTGCTAGCGTTGTTCTTTTGTGAAATGGGCCTGTCAGAGTTTCACATCTTAATGGCCGACAACGCTGAATGTGCGGGCTACTCTGTCTTTTTAGCGGAATGAGAAATAGCATTTTCTTTCCTTTGAAGTGTAATGCATTTGAGGCCGGATTTCACGGCTGGCTGCTCCGGGGTAGAGACTGAGATTGGGCCTCTTAATACGACGGCCCAGTTTCTCAACCAAATCTTCACATTAATCATCCGCGCAAGCCGAGTTCGAGCCTATATATATATATATATAAGTCTCTCAAGGACCCACGAAATAAATACTGCTTTGTGCCATTTATGTCTACGGACCAAGGTACATTACTACCGCCTTGCTGATGGAATATACTGTTTTTATAGTTGTTTTGGTAAGGTTGGCAATAGTAGCTAAGTATTTGCTGTAAATGATTTGATATATCACATAACATTAACATTTTGAAAAATAAACAGATTTGCGACAATTAAAAATGTAGTGACATCAAATAGTAATCTATAATCTATGAGATATTTTCGTTGTCTGCCTATTGGCTTAGGCCTACGTGGGGGCATTCATTCTGTGCGTTCTGAGGCTTTTATTGTATAATATCCATGAGCTGTCTTGGCTGCACTGATGCAGTAATGCCACAGACCATTTACTAAAATAGATGTGGCGTAATGTGATGGCAACTCTTAAATTCTTATTTTATGGCATAGGCATATCATTTCATCGGAAAAACTAATGTTTTTCAGGAAATCTCATATAACGATCTGGAATGGCAATGTCATTGTGGTTAATATTATTTTATTCATTTTATTTAGCTCTGCTTATAACGCACAACCTTTTCTTGTGCACACAGTTAAAATATGCATACATTGATGAGATTGTAGTCAGATTCTTACGCACATCTCTTCTCCCTTTCCACTCCAGGTTTGGTTCCAGAACCGACGTGCCAAGTGGAAGAAGCGCAAGAAGACCACCAACGTTTTTCGATCTCCAGGGACGCTGTTGCCCACCCACCACGGTCTGCACAGCCAGTTCAACTCTGCTGCAGCCGCAGCCGCGGCCATGGGCGATAGCCTGTGCTCCTTCCACGCCAATGACACGCGCTGGGCCACGGCAGGGATGCCAGGCGTCTCTCAGCTGCAGCTGCCTCCAGCCCTTGGTCGCCAGCACCAGCATGCAATGGCACAGTCTCTGTCCCAGTGTAGCCTGTCCGGTCCTCCTCCCAACTCCATGGGGCTATCAAACATGTCGTCAAACGGATCCGGGCTCCAGTCTCATCTCTACCAAAACCCGTTCCCTGGGATGGTGCCGTCCTCACTGTCCGGTCCTACCAACGTGACGAGTTCGCCCCAGCTGTGTAGCTCCCCAGAAAGTGACGTCTGGAGAGGCACGAGCATCGCCTCCCTTCGGCGCAAAGCGCTGGAGCACACAGTATCCATGAGTTTTACCTAGTAGTAACCACCACCAAGCCAAGGTTCACGTTTTTTATTTTTTACTTCGTCAACTACACTATTTTTGTTGTTGTTGTTGTTGTTGAACACATCCAGCCAAATACAGCTGGACAACGATAAGAATCTCTCCAAACAAAACAACAGACACATCCTCCTGTTTTGTTGCCAAACTAATATCTAAACCCGAAAACCAAACGATTTGAAGGTGGATAAGTGTGTACATCTTTAGGGCTATTATTTATTTGCGCATGTATTTATTTACAACGTTTATACCTTTATTTATTTTATATGTATGTATATTTATATATTAATTTATCAATGTATTTATTTATTAAATGTTTTATTTGCCACCTCACTTAAATTTCCTTCGTCTTAAAAAATAAAGTAGGCTAAAATAGTAGCATTGGCTACTGATATTTGCTACTGGAGTTTCTCAACGTTTCCAATGGCCGATGTTCGAGGGTTTAACACTCTCAAAAAATAAAACTAGTTTTTAATCCCACCTGCTGCACAGCATGCGACCTTGAGGGTCCACGGGCATGCGCCGTGCACGAGCAGATATCATACACCTGGACGTTTTTGTGTTTGAAAAGGATACAAATATTCAAGAAACCGAAAGAGGCGTGATCATCTCAAAGGATTCACACAACATGGAAACAAACTTGAGTGCATGTGCTGGCCAAGGCAAATTTGCAGAAATACTAGGCTATAAATAAGACAAAAAATCGACTTAAATATAATCTGTTATATAGGATGTTTTGTGTAGAAGAAGCATTCTTGACTTGTTCCCATTTGGTCAGTTTGTGATATGTTCTAAATTATTGTCTGTGCTATTTATCAATCTGAATTTCTTAAATGTTTGATCTTATACTGAACAAAACATTTCGTTTCATGGACATGTTTATATCAATTGACTGTAAATGAACAAATAAAATTCATTTTCAATATGTCACATCACGAATCAGCCGACTTTTTTTATGTGACGCAAGCTTCCAGGCTTTTGAAATTGTGATCTATTGTTTATTTTCATTAGCCTGAAATGCGTCACGCCAGGACGAAGACATGGGCATGAGCGCACAGTCTCCTGTGATACACGGCGCAATAAATAAAAAACGATTATCAAAAGCACAAATTATCTAACAAAGAGCTGTCAAAGGTCTACAGAGAAAAACTGTCAAAAATGTACAAACACTGATATTTCACGGAAATATGGCTTTCACCGATTTATGGCTGCTAAATTCCACCACTAGACAACAGCAGAGCAAGATATGCCTAAATGAACGCTCAACGCAATGGAGTATGTATATATTTAGATTTATAAAAGCAAAATCTATTTATATAGCAGAAAAACGCTTTTAGTTACACGTATTTCAAAACAACAAGCGTTTTAGCAGAATCGAATGACACATCCTACCCAGCCAGATCAAATGTCACGTAAATGCAACCATGCCATGACCTTCTACCCCTCACGCCCTGTTGACGGGAGTGACCTTAAATTTGATGGATACAACCGCTCTGTTAACGTTGATTGTACTGGCCTATATTTTGTTTTGTCATGTCAATATATATCACGGATTCATTCATCAAGACTTTAGAGCAATCTCGGCAGTATCAGCGCACGTCCATGAGGATAATCTCCGCAACAAAACGGCGACAAGCACTAACTCCTGGTGTACAGCTGCATCATTTACCCCCCCCCCCCCCCCCCCCCCCCCCCCCCCCCCCCCCCCACTCCTCTTCACCCCCACCCCGGGCAGGACATCAAACACCGGGAACAAACTATTAATCTACACCTACTGTATCTTATCCCTCGCGCTATCTGTGCTTATAGGATCCAATGTGTATGGTTGGATCATGAACGGGGTGGGCTTACCTCGAGATAGGACTGGAGTAGGAAAATATTTCCATATGGTTTGGCAGTGACAAATTCTGTCAATGACTTTAGTTTAAATGATAATAATACTAATACTATCTTCATGATTATATTGTTATTAATGTTGTCTGGGTTTGGACCACATAAAATATATTGTTAACAAAATCCAGTGGTCGCTCTGCTTTATGTAGCCTCTCATGGTTTCATCTTAATTTGCCCACCGTACTGTAGAGATCCTCTTATTGTTGCCTGTACTTTATTCGGATACAAATATCCCGCCGAGAATGGATTGGGTTTCACAGTTCTGAATGATCTGGATGCTTTCCTCCATGCAAAGTGGCGTATACATAAATAATAAAACTGAAAAAGTGCAATAACTAGAACTCACCACCGAGTGCACAACACTGTGTGTGTGTGTGTGTGTGTGTGTGTGTGTGTGTGTATTGTGTTGACGATGTTTTAATATTCACCGAGCATCACAAGACAATCAGGGGGGTTGGAGAGGCGTGCATAGAGATAAAGATTTCCCCAGTCCTAGCGACAGATGCGAAATAATATTACATAAATGTAATAATTTGTTTCACTATCACCCAGGTTAATTACTTTGTGGAAATGGGTAACCCATTTCTCATTGGGTAATTTGTCACACGCTGACGCGAGAGCCAATCACTGACCCCGCTATTGGTGGGATCATTTCTCCCAGAATTCTGTGCAGCGAGTGAGTTCCTGAAAATGTGGGCGAGAGCCAATGTTTACCTCCTATTTATTTCACACAAATAAATGAAATCAGTCAATAAACCAACCAAGGGTGAATATGGCTCTCTCTGTCCAGGATTATGAATGAGAGCTCATTAATTTCCTCACAGTCTCTCTGTGCGTGCTTGTGTACGTGCGTGTATTAAACATGGCTAGAGAATGTGTTTTAATGCTTCCTAGAAGTGCGTCCATGCCAACGTATACAATAGCCTACGTGTTTATGCATATTGTTAGACGGAATGGTTTCACCCTCTCTGGCCAACCTAGGTATTGTAAAATGTCAAAGCAGAAGTCCAGCTTTTGTTGCCAATATTTCAACAAGCACACTACCTTATTTTGCAATATTGACTACAACCGTTGCAGAAAAATAGGCGAGAACTACTTAGAATACAAGAGCAAAGGCAACTGGACGAAAAACACATCATAGTTATTTGTTACTAGTGTTGCTATGCAGCGTGTTACAATGCTTCAGTTGTTATCCCAACCAGTAAGAAAATGGGTTCGACCACTTTTGCAAACACAAAAAGAACGACCTAGAATTTAGGTTTAGCCTACTTGAAGACTCAAGGACCACAGGGAATTTATTTTTTCTTTATTCTATTTTACCAATGGTGACAATTCACAACTGTACTGCATATGTCTGACAATGAGAAAGCATAGTTATAATGGAGGAGGTCTATAATTTGGTTTGACAGACAGACTGCTGGAGAGTATCTTGGTTGGTGATTGTTGTTCCAGATGGTGCATGGTGAAGAATTCCATCTCATGGTTTTATTAATTTCAGCGTGGTGAATATAGGTTGGCTCTGGCTGCATTTAGTTC
>JACXGM010000029.1:31787-65127 GCA_016801145.1 Umbra pygmaea
ACATATATATATATTACAATGTAATTTCACTGTTGCAAATCCATGCAACTGCAATAACTGATTAGTTCAAATTTACATTTTGTAATTTAGCAGATGCTCTTATCTGGAGAAACTTAATAAGTAGGCCTAACGGGACATCTACTGGAACAACTTACTGTACATTTACATTTTGTCATTTAGAGTGACCTACAGGACAGTCTTATCCAGAGTCATTTACAATAAGTACAGGGACATCCCGCTGAAGAAATTTAGGGTAAAGTGCCTTGCTCAAGGTTACAATGAAAATTGGGAATTGAACCAGCAACCTTCTGACTGCAAGTCTGACCCACTGAGCCATCTGACAGCCCAGTTTCAAGAAATGTTTAGAAGGATTTTATTTCCTTAAATGAATAATTCGAATATTCTATAAAGTAAATTTATGAGTAGGTAAAACAGAATAGTAATGTTAACAGTACCTAAATAACAGTAACACTTTAAGAGTTGTACATTATTAGATACTCTACACTGATAGACTAAAGACTGTCAATTACATTTCAGATGTCTACTACCCCTAACTCATAACACAGTTACCCTAACCCTAGTCTGAACCCCAACCCTAAATTGAACCCTTACCCTAACACTAATCTGAATCCTAACCCCAAATCCTATCTGAACCTTTACCCTAACACTAATCTGAACCCTTACTGTAACCCTAATTTGAACCCTTACTATAAACCTAATCTGAACACGTACCCTAACCCTAATCTGAACCTTTACCCTAACAGTAATCTGAACCCTTACTGTAACCCTAATTTGAACCCTTACTATAAACCTAATCTGAACTCGTACCCTAACCCTAATCTGAACCTTTACCCTAACACTAATCTGAACCCTAACCCTAGTCTGAACCCTTACCCTAACCCTAGTCTGAACCTTACCCTATCCCTAATCTGAACCCTTAACCTTTATTCTAAACCTAAGCCTAACCACCATTTGTGAGCAGTTGCTTATTAACAAAAATGATGACTGTAAATTCTTCTGTATTTTATAATGCATAAAGATGTTACAGAACCCATGGCAAGGGATCTGAAACCATTCCTCCTTACATAATCGTTCCAAATCTATCTGATTCCGAGTTTCACACATGTGGACTCTCCTCTTCAGATCATCCCATAGGTTTCTATGGAGTTTAAATCAGGTGACTGGGATAGTCATGGCTAAACCTTGATTCATTTGGTGTTGATTTTGAGGTGTGCTTTGGACCATTGTCCTGCTGGAAGATCCAACCACAGCCCAGTTTATGCTTCCTGGCAGAGGTTAGATTTTGATTTAATATCTGCTGGTACTCGACAAATTCCATGATACCAAATTTTCCAATGCTCCCAAACAAACTGTGGTTATGTAGGTGGTGTCACCTCATATTTATACCCCAGCGAATCAGAATGTCATTGCCTACCACTCAAGTGTTCTCACTCACTCACTTGTAAGTTCATAATATAATAGTATAAGTTCATACAAATAATGTAAAATATGAATGAGAATGTACGCGTTCTGTTAAATTTTAATGCTAAGAAATTCTAGGGGTGCCTACAACAAAATTGGGGGTTCGCGTGGCGTAGTGGTGGGCTAAGTTGCTGCATTGCACGACAGTCTATGTCATGATAGTCACAGGTTCAAGACTGACTATGGGTTCTCTGACTTTTTCTGGGCCTCCTGCATCAGGCAGTGCAAATTGGCATAGTGCTGCCCGGGATTTGGTTTAGATAAATCAGATTATCTATCCTGACACATTACTCTCCAGTGACTCCTTGTCTCCAGATTGGGCGCCTTTGGGTTCAACTTCGGAAGTTTAGTTGGTGAACGTAATCATCCCATGCAGAATCCTACTAAAGGCTTCCCTGTTGGATTCGCAGTACGAAAAGAATTGTCCAAGGAGTTGCAGAGCTGCCGACAAGGCAGGGTCAGTGGGAATTGGGAAGGGAGAAAAATGGGGAAAAAAATCACAAAAAATAAATAGAAACATGTATATATATTTATTTTCACAACATTTTTTTCAGTAATTGTACAATTTTCAGGGTAAAATCATTGAAGTAAAGATAAATATCTTAACAGTTTTTTTTCACATGCCCATTTTGTTCACTTTTATTAAAGGTGCAAATATTAGTTGAGGGCAGTGTATAAATCTTGTTGTAGGGGACTTCTCTTACAGTGAAGATTTTTTAGACACAAGTTTGTTAAGGTCCATTAAACAGGAAGACAAGCTAGTCAAAGGGTTTAAGGAAACGGATAGCTCTGATTTGTGTTGCATTCGTCCAAGTTGCTAGTAAGATGAGGAAACCAATTAATTTTCAACAACGGAACAAGCTTAGAACCAATTAATACTTATAAGAAATTTGCGAACACAGCACTGCAAGTTTGTGTGTGTGTGTATGATAGGTCAGGGTTGAATTATTAACCTATGATGATAGATACACAGCGATTACATTGATGCTCATGTGACAAGTCGGAGTGACAAGGACCTCAATGTGGTCTTGCAAGCTCCTTGAAGTCTCCCAATAACTGGCTCTTTTTAAACTCTAAAGTTTAAATGTTTAACACACTTATTATTATTACTAAAATAATTCAGTATGAACACATTCTGCTTATTCATTTGTAGATGCCAGCCGCTGAACCCGCCTTTATGTTAGTTTATAAGTGTGAAAATAAAATAATATTCATTTTTTAACTTCTATGTCTTTTATAGAATCCAACAGCTGGTAAATTGCATAAAACAAACAAGAACTATGCCCTGAAACACTGACCAATCAAGGCCAAGTCTTTGAATGCTGCAGACTGCGTCAGTTCATGGCTAGCTGATAAGAAGCCAATCAGAGGACTGTAGATAATGGTAAGATGGCAACACTGTGAATTGCCCCCTAAAGATGGCTCCCCTCCCCCAAAAACAAGCTAAGCACATTCTATGCCCGCTTTGATGTCTAAAATACTGAGCCATTTAAGAAGGCTCTCATTGCGCTGGACAACCCTGGTACTATGACATTTTTTGGCTGATCGGAAGAAGATCCAGAAATTAATGAAAGTTCTAAAAGCAACCATCCAAAATTTCATCCCTGGGTGAGTTTTCAGCTTGAAGATCTGGAAATTAATGAAAATTCAAAAAGCGACCATCCAACATTTCATCCCTGGGTGAGTTTCCAGCTTGATTGCCACCAGTTATTAGATCTTCATTGCTTTCTTTTTCCTAGGCTGTGGTCCTCACTTGCTTACAGGAGAGCATCTGGGAACAACTGACCAAGTCAATTGGTGGCGCTCATATCACTAAAGGACTACAGTTGAAAATTAGTCGGTGGGCTAATACTGGCACATTTACAGAAATGTTAATGAATGTGCGCTGTCCGTATAAATAAATATATAAATTAAATCCCAATGCCCAACCCGAACAGATCCATGGAAAATGCCATTTCACTTGCTATTTCCTCAGGCGTTACACACCTGGAGAACTGTGAAAGCACTATTAATTGATAATAGATCAGCATTGTTCCTTCCAGAATCATCTTCAGGCAGCATGGACACCACCCTGTGCAACTGGATACTGGACACAATTGGCAGACCCCATGCTGTGAGTATTGGTCAAAGTCCCAACACCAGTGGGAAATCCATATAGAATAGGCCATTTATTTGCATAATCAACATGAGGACCTGACATTGGTCAACAACACCAGCATTCTTGTCAGGAAGGCACAACCGCACATTTACTCTAAATATATTTTCTTTTTTCATGACAGTACAGTATGAAAGAGAGGCTAAGGAGACAGGCATATAGGGTGAGACAGAAAGGATGGGCACAGACAGTGGCTGAGCCAGGGCTCGAACCAATATCGCCAGTGCACATGTGGTTCAGAGGTGCCCAGATCACTACACTACACTCTAAATATATCTTCTACTTCCTATATTATAGTCTGTAAATCACCCTTAGATGTGTGGTCACAGGGCTTCTTTTAGTTGTGTGGTCACAGGGCTTCTCTTAGTTGTGTGGTCACAGGGCTTCCCTTAGTTGTGTGGACACAGGGCTTCTCTTAGTTGTGTGGTCACAGAGCTTCTCTTAGTTGTGTGGTCACAGGGCTTCTCTTAGTAGTGTTGTCACAGGGCTTCTCTTAGTTGTGTGGTCACAGGGCTTCCCTTAGTTGTGTGGACACAGGGCTTCTCTTAGTTGTGTGGTCACAGAGCTTCTCTTAGTTGTGTGGTCACAGGGCTTCTCTTAGTTGTGTGGTCACAGGGCTTCTCTTAGTTGCATGGTCCCAGGGCTTCTCTTAGCTGTGTGGTCACAGTGCTTCTCTTCAACACAGTCATCTTCTGGCACTTGGCTCAGTAGCCAGTCATCCTCAATTATCTACTTAGTCAAACTAATTCACAAAATAATAAAGCTGGTGCTGTTTGAACTTGAGATACACTTTTATAAACAATATATTTGAACAATATTGAAACTAATACGCGCTTACATGAAACAGTGACCAATAGGGACTGACACAAACACAGGTTGAAATATTAAGTTGATGAAGGTTAAACTGAAACATCTGTGAACTGATTGTGACTCACACTGTCGATCTATGCTGAACTAAAACATGATAAAGTCATATGACACAACGTGTGTGAAAAACTACAAACATAATAACAACACACACAGTTACATAATGGTAAATATGTTAAATAACCGTGACAGTACCCCTCGATGAGCAAGCCCACCAAGGGGGGTCCACCCACAGAATCCCCACATCTCGAGGCCAACCCCAACGGCCCCTCCTTTGTGGCCATAGGAAGGAGGGGGGGCTGACTAGGCACCTGCCTCAGGGGAGGTTGAAGTGGCGAGGGCCAGGGATTAGGCGCCACCCTAAGTGGATTAGTGGGCTTGGCGGGACATTGAGGGCAGCGGACCACCGGTGAGCACTGCTGCAGCCACTGGTGACGGTGGACCCCCTGTGGTCTCCACTGCAGCTGTTGGTGGGTTGATGTTGTTGACAGGGGCCAGGTCCCTTGAGATGTACAAGGGGGTCCATTATCTGTGACAAGGGACGGAACCTCTAGCCGCGGCGTTGGGGGAGGAGCCCCGGAGTTGGCCACAGGCTGTGGTGTGGCCAGCACCCATGAGGGCTGAGGTGCAGACACAACCGTACAAGGAGTATGGGTCTCGGCCCCCTCTGCGGGCACAGGGGTCTGATCCTCTGGGAGACACACAGCATGCTGGTCCCCCAGCAAGGGCACAGTAGTGGGAAGGGCCTCTATACTAGGCATGGTGTTCCTCTCTTCTGGAACCATCATGGAGGGTGGAGTCACTGGCGCTGACACGCAGGGAGTCACTACAGGCAAAGGCTCAATGAACATAGCTGTTGGCAAGGGAGAGAGGAGTGAGGCCGGTGGAGCTGGCACCACAAAAGAGTCGTAAGTCCACCATGGCGGCTGCTGGGAGAGCTTTTGTTGTGGTGGACAGGGCTGAGGAGGGTCGCGCAAGTTGACTAACTGTCCCAACATTCTTGGTTGCGGGACTGGTGGTGAGGAGACTCTAGATGGTGGGTTGGATATGGAGCACACCTCTTGCCAACTAGGGTTGGTGCTCTGGGGATCCCAGTCTGTGTCCTCCTCACCTTCATCCTCAGTGTCTTCCTGGTCCATCTTCCAGCATATCCTTTTCACTCTCTGCATTGTCGTCATCATACTGCTCTTCCTTCTCCTTGCTGTTCTCCTTCCAAGCAGGTTGTGCATACCCGCTTGTGACCCTCGCAAAAGTTGTTTGGGAAACCATGGCTGTTGTCACACGGTTTTCCTGTCCATTGTGTGGGGGGTTAGCTAGCCCATTCCTGAGGTGGTGAATATGTCTCCCTCCTAGGCTAATTTTAGCTCCATTCTTCGGCCCTGCCGAGCCTACCCAAAACCCGGTAGGGGAATCTGAAGGGACTAGACCCATCTTCTACCACCCCGATGTTAGTGGGGTAGCGGGGATGGTTCTCAGATTCATGGGCGTCATCGAGGGTAGCACATATGATGTCATCCCACTCATCGAACATGACATCCTCTGCTTCTGGGTCATAGTAGGCTCCTAGGTCCTGTGCCGGTTGGATGTGTCTAGTTCTCCTTCACTGTCTTCTGTTAATACAGTTGGTCATTCTGTAATGACTTGCAGTTGTGCAGGAGAGGAGAAGACGTACGCGAAGGAACTGAAGAAAAATTACCTGTGTTTTCATTCATGAAAACATACTTAACTATATTATTCAGCCACAATGAGCATAAGATTGACAATATATTCCAACAATACTGACACTAACATGCACTTAAACGAAACAATGACTGATAAGGACAGACACAAACACAGGGGTAAAAATACTGTTAGTTGATGAGGGATAAACTGAAACATCTGTGAACTGATTGTGACACACACTGTCAATCTACAGGCTGAACTAAAACATGTGATGAAGTCATATGACACAAAGAGCGGGAAGAACTAGACACATGACGATAACAACACACACAGGGGAGCAACTATTACATAATGTCAGCTCCCCTAAGGGCGTCGACCGTGACAATTGCACTCACCTGATGTCTCAGTTCTTAGGGTTAGTCCCTGAACAGCATGAGAGAATAAAAACAGAAGTGTACATGTTGTGTAGTATATCAGTATTAATGTGTTTCATCAGAGTTACTATAAGTTGGAACTGTAGTTTCTCTCTATTATAACTCTGAGCAGTACAGTATTTGTTGTATATTTCTCATTCCGTTCACTCACAAACAATGCAAATGCACAATGCAACCCCCGCCAAAAAAACAGTGAAAATATTCTCTATAAATAACCTAAAATTCATTTGAGTAAATAATGTAATGTTTGCACAATTGTTCAATTAGCAATTCCACATGCATAGAAGACATTTATTTTAAAGAAGCAGTCTGCGATTTTGGACACTTGCTGTAAAAGTGGCACTATTGAACTAAAAAGGTTCCCTGACTATCGTGTACTATGTCATGTATTTGTGTCAAAATCCACTCAACTGAAACTTGCAATTTCATGGCTAACTGAAGTATGAAGTGTATGGATATATAAACAGCATATTACAACTCCTGGCCAAAATAGGAGGTTTAAAACATGATTTTGTTAATTGCAAATGTCACAGACTGTATCTTTAAGTTGCGGGAATTGACTAACCAAGGAGAAGGGCAAGACAAAGGAGATGGTAAATGACCTACAGGGAATGAGGGGTTGAGATTCCTGGTGGACATCAGTAGACCAAAGTTGACACCAATATTATAAATCTTCAAGACATATTCAAAAGTAATATTGGTCCCAGGTTCATTAAAAGTGTCTTAGCTTTAAAAAACTGTAAATTACATCTTAGTTTCTAGTCCATCATTATACCTACTGGTTTTCCTTTCAGACAGGACAGGATGGAATGGGGGGGAATAAGGAAGAGAAAAGGAGGACACGGAGGAGGACACGGAGGAGGACACGGGGGAGGACACGGAGGAGGACACAGAGGAGGACACGGAGGAGGACACGGAGGAGGAAAGGAGGAGGAAAGGAGGAGGAAAGGATGCAAACTTGGAGCGCTCATGGTTTTTTGTGATATGCTAGTGTTTGGTGATCCTTATATATTGTATGTCATATACAGGGTTTCAATTGATTCCTTACAGTGGTTATGTTGATACCATGAAAGTGGACATTGGTTATGATGACATCATGTAATTGGACATTGGTTATGTTGACATCATGTTTGTGGACATTGGTTATGTTGACATCATGTAAGTGGATATTTTGTCATCATATTTGTGGACATTGATTATATTGACATCATGATTGTGTACATTGGCTATGTTGATATCATGTTTGTAGACATTGGTTATGTTGACATCACGTAAGTGGACATTGGTTATGTTGACATCATGAATGTGTACATTGGTTATGTTGATATCATGAATGTGTAAATTGGATATGTTGACATCATGTAAATGGACATTGGTTATATTTGCATCATGAATGTGTAGAGTGGTTATGTTGATAACATGTTTGTTGACATTGATTATGTTGACATCATGTAAGTGGACATTGGTTATATTGACATCATGAATGTGTAGAGTGGTTATGTTGATATAATGTTTGTGGACATTGGTTAGGTTGACATCATGTAAGTAGACATTGGTTATGTTGAAATCATGTTTGTAGACATTGGTTATGTTGATATAATGTTTGTGGACATTGGTTATGTTGACATAGTGTAAATGGACATTGGTTATGTTGATATAATGTAAATGGACATTAGCTATGTTAACATAATGTAAATGGACATTGGTTATGTTGATATCCTGTTTGTTGACATTGGTTATGTTGAAATAATATACGTGGATATTGGTTATGTTGTCATCATATTTGTGGACATTGGTTATGTTGACATCATGATTGTGTACATTGTTTATGTTGATATAATGTTTTTAGACATTGGTTATGATGACATTATGTTTGTGGATATTGGCTATGTTGTCATCATTGTAAGTGGACATTGGTTATGTTGACATCATGTAAGTGGACATCGATTATGTTGACATTATGTACGTAGACATTGGTTATATTGATATAATGTTTGTAGACATTGGTTATTTTGACATCATGTAATTGGACATTGGTTATGTTGATATATGTTTGTGGACATTGGTTATGTTGATATATGTTTGTGGACATTGGTTATGTTGACATCATGTAAGTGGATATTTTGTCATCATATTTGTGGACATTGATTATATTGACATCATGATTGTGTACATTGGCTATGTTGATATCATGTTTGTAGACATTGGTTATGTTGACATCGTGGGTTATGTTGACATAATGTACGTAGACATTGGTTATGTTGATATCATGTTTGTAGACATTGGTTATGTTAATATAATGTTTGTGGACATTGGTTATGTTAATAACATGTAAGTGGACATTGGTTATGTTGACAATGTAAATGGACATGGGTTATGTTGACATCATGTAAGTGGACATTGGTTATGTTGACATAGTGTAAATGGACATAGGTTATGTTGATATAATGTAAATGGAAATTGGCTATGTTGACATAATGTAAATGGACATTGGTTATGTTGATATCCTGTTTGTTGACATTGGTTATGTTGACATAATGTACAGGGATATTGGTTATGTTGTCATCATATTTGTGGACATTGGTTATGATGTCATCATTTAAGTGGACATTGGTTATGTTGACATCATGTAAGTGGACATCGATTATGTTGACATCATGTACGATGACATTGGTTATATTGATATAATGTTTGTAGACATTGGCTATGTTGACATCATGTAATTGGACATTGGTTCTGTTGACATTATGTTTGTGGACATTGGTTATGTTGATATATGTTTGTGGACATTGGTTATGTTGACATCATGTAAGTGGATATTTTGTCATCATATTTGTGGGCATTGATTAAATTGACATCATGATTGTGTACATTGGCTATGTTGATATCATGTTTGTAGACATTGGTTATGTTGACATCATGGGTTATGTTGACATCATGTAAGTGGACATTGGTTATGTTGACATAGTGTAAATGGACATAGGTTATGTTGATATAATGTAAATGGAAATTGGCTATGTTGACATAATGTAAATGGACATTGGTTATGTTGACATAATGTAAATAGACATTGGTTATGATAACATAATGTAAGTGGACATTGGTTATGTTGACATCATGTTTGTGGACGTTGGTTATGTTGATAACATGTAAATGGACATTGGTTATGTTGACATAATGTAAGTGGACACTGGGTTCAATTCCCTTAATTCCCTTTTCTAACTTTTCCTTTATTTTCCACTCAGCTCTCATGACACTTCCTCTCTCTTTCTTCTCCTCATCTTCCTCTCCTCCTTTTTTAAACTCACTTCTAACCTTTGCATATCTGACCCATTCAGCTAATGTAGTCGAAAAAGATAGTTACACATCCAAGCCTCATTCACCCGCTCCCTCCATGGACAGCAATTCTCTCTCTCCCTCCCCCTTTTTCCAGCTGCCCTTGAGCTTTTCTATTACCGCATGGAAAGCACCTCGCAGCCCCTGACAAGCGCGGCGGATCGACACTAAATCAGAAATCAGTGCCAGCCGCAGATCTGAGCCACCATGAAGGTCACAGAACCTCCGCCGCCGCGTCTCAATCTGGAGAACAGAGCGGGAATACAGACACTGAGCTAAAGCGCACCACCAGCCAGAGGTAGAGGATGAGGGCTCACTGGGAAGTAGGGGGTGGGGGGAGACGTGCCAAAGCAGCAATACAGACACAGCAGAGCCGGCAGAGCCGGCAGTTGAAGAGGAAGACAGATGAGGCAGCTGGGAGAGAGGGGACGAAGAGAGGGTCCAAAAGGGCAGTAGGAGATTGGAGGTCAGTGACGACCTGAGTGGCATTTGTGTCAGTGGTCGTAATGTTATGGTAATCTTCAATTGCTACTAAGTTGAATAAACGCCTCATCGCCCTCTATCTACACAGAGACGGAGCAATGGATTCCAATAGCGCAGTCTTTGTTTTTATGCTTAATTCAATATCCAGAGAGGCACAACATTTTGACTGAGATGAATAAGCCATTCTTTGTTTTCTATTTCAAGCCAGATTTACCAGCCTAAACACTGCATGGATAAATAGCTAGGCAAACATCTTGGTTCAGCTATAATACCCCAAGCAGTGATTTTCACTATCAGTTTGCACAGAGGTTTGTATGTGGTGCTCTATAATCTGATGTTGTTGTACACTGCCATCTAGTTGTCACTATGTATTTACAAGAAAACAATCTTTTTCGCTATACGTGCATACACATAACAAAATTACATGTAATGATTATGTAAATCGCTCCTCTATATCGCTCCTTTATCTATTGTTCGATTTTTTAAGGCGAACAAAAATGTAATAACTAAAAGTCTAGTGATGTTCCGTTCCTTTGTTTTAGTTTGCATTATTGTGTCCATCCTGAGCTTCCGTAGTTAACCACTGTCACATGAATGCTTTGTTGTGAAAGCTCAGCTTGACAGTTTCATGTAAAATTTCACGGTCCTTAGATTGCCATTTGGATCTCAAGTGGCAGATCTCCCCGCTAAATAACGAGATATTCCCAACAGCTATTTTTAAAGCTTGAAGTCGACCGTGATCTGGAAACGTCTCACCAAATGATTGGTAAGAGAAGATGCAATGGAGTAATTTTCTCTGCTTGCTATTCTGAATTAGCTGACTTGTAAGCTAGCTTGTCAGAATTGTTTACATGCAGGGGTCAGCTGTATGTCATCAACAACAGTAATCGCATGTCCTTATATATTTTGTGCAAATCCTTTAACACAATGTCTCCTTGTCATCAGAATATCTTGCATAGCCAGTCATGCTGCGATGGATACTCGGTGGTCGGGAAGCACAGGGGACTGTCGAGGTAGCTAGCTATTGGTTTTAACTAAGGCAGTAGTGTAACTGATAGTTTCCTGACTTGATATTCAATCAGCTTTACTGTAAATAGCAGTGGTTTGCTTGCCATGTTTTTTCTCATCACTTGTGAATAGATAATAGTCATGTTTTTTGTGGTAAGATTGACAATATTGCCTTCCTTTTCAGCTTGTCTGCTTCACATCTGCACCTTTCTCCCCCGTATGTGTACGCAGAAAAACTCTTTACTGTTCATTGGGGAGGAACAGCCCAAAAACTGGTTCACTGAACTGCAGGTGCTGAAAGGACATTTTGACATTGTTCGATTTCTGGTGCAGATTGATGACTTCAGGTAAACACTCCTCTCTCACTCTCTGGCTCTCTACTCTCTACCCTTTGCTGGACTCTATCTCTCAGTGTGATTGACAGCAGATCCTCTCCAAAAGCAAGTTTACTAAGCGTGACAAGAGCTTAATCATCACCACTGCTCGACTGTGTGTATGTGTGTGTCTGCGTTTGATCCCTGCCGTAACAAATCTTTACTGGAGTGCTTGACCGAGTGTGTGTTTCTTACACTGTACATGTGTGGTTGCTCTATAGTTTAAACACTGATATTACCCCCCCTCACACACACACCTGCTACCTCAACCTGCTTCTTTGCCCCACTAACCACTCAAGACATAGTTACCAGTCTTAACAGTCAATGCAGTGGATGGTGAAAGCATGCATTTTACTACGGTACAGTGGGTCTGCATAAGTGGTCTCATAGAAGTGCTTTGTAGCTGATCTGAGCGCTGTGTGTGCTGCACGCATGCTGTTACTGGGTGTATGTGGAGCTAGGTGGGTCCGACAGGGCTTCACGCCTCGTCTCCCTCAGTAATGACCCCCTCCAAGGGGCCTCGTCCTTTCCAGGGAGGCCAGCAGCTGAGGGCAGGGGCCGGAACATTCTTACCAGATTGCTTTTCATCCCAAAATGTATCCTTTTCCAGCCCTTATTCGCAAGAAAGACAGTTCCTTTTCTATTCTTTCACAACCAGCCTGCAGGATTAGCTTTTTATTAGCTTGTTCTGATCCCCTCATCCTGTGGGGTGGTTGTAGATGGGTAGGGGTCAGAGGTCAGTGGAACTAAGACTAAAGAAGTGTTTTTTAAGATCTCATGAGTGGTGGTGGAAATTGTGGACAGAAACTTGCGCTCTATCTCTCACAAAAACCTGCTCTATCTCTCACAGAAACCTGCCGTATCTCTCACAGAAACCTGCTCTATCTCTCACAGAAACCTGCTCTATCTCTCACAGAAACCTGCTCTATCTCTCACAGAAACCTGCTCTATCTCTCACAGAAACCTGCTCTATCTCTCACAGAAACCTGCTCTATCTCTCACAGAAACCTGCTCTATCTCTCACAGAAACTTGCGCTCTATCTCTCACAGAAACCTGCTCTATCTCTCACAGAAACCTGCTCTATCTTTCACAGAAACCTGCTCTATCTTTCACAGAAACTTGCGCTCTATCTCTCACAGAAACCTGCTCTATCTCTCACAGAAACCTGCTCTATCTCTCACAGAAACTTGCTCTAAACCTGCTCTTCACTCATTTAGAAATTCTTTGGGGGTGTTTTGTATTATTTTGACAGACAGGACCGAGACAGAGACTTGGAAGACATGTACAGTATGTAGAGGGACACAGAAAGGAAGGGCACAGTCATGTCTTGAACCTAAGTTGCCAGGGGACATGTATGCTCCAGAGTTGGGAACTTAATATACTACACCAAACTGACTCATTTACGGTAGATTTTGATTATACAAGACATTGACGTTTGATAATTATTATGTAATTACTAATTACCATTTTGTTGTGTACATAGGACATATCCTTCGCTGAATAAGATATTAATACTCTATGAAAACACGAGGTAAAGTGTTGTCGTCTGTAGACATTTGTGTGCATGTTTCTCTGCTGTTTCCCAGGTTTGCATCTGCAGGAGATGATGGCCTGGTGCTGGTCTGGAATGTCGAGGTGAGACTTACTGTGAAAAGGCAGATTCAGGGGTTAGGAAAGTCAGCACGTTGAAAAGCATTCAGAAATATTGGGATATTTGAAAATGTATAAAAAACATCTAAGAAGAACATTGCCTGAATAAGGAGTAATATTTTTTTCCAGCAAAACCAAAAGTCAGCTTTGAGTTAAAAGAGTTGATGCCTGTTATCTCGTTCCCTGTCTTGGTGTTCTCAGACAGGAGAGCGGCTCTTGGAGCTGAGGGCTCACTCCCAGCAGATAACGGCCATGACAGCCTACTCACACGCAATAGGAGAAGATATACACACCTCCCTCATTACTGCCTCCTCTGACCGAACTCTCAGTGTATCCTTTACGCACACACACAAACACAGAAACACATGTCTTGCAAGTAAATACCACTGGAAAACCCTGTTGGAGTGTTTGGGTTGTTTCTCCTGAGTGTTGAGGTTCAGCTGTGGAACCCAGACACGGGCAACCGGGTTCAGAGTGTCTCAGACCTGCAGTCTTCAGTCAAGGTATGTTTATGTGACTCAGCTAATTTTACATAATCTTTAAAATTTTAACCAATTAGACGTTAGTTTATTGTTACCAAGTGCTTGTTAATGAATCCTGAAGAAACTAATGGTTTGTATGTAATTAGCAAACAGAGTTATTAAAACCAAGGCTGGGCACAGTAAATAATGCTTGAGGTTTTATGAGGCTCTAATACTATGAGGTTGCTATTAGAATAAGAATCTATGAGGCTCTACTACTATGAGGTTGTTACTAGAATAAGAGTGTGCGGCTCTAATACTATGAGGTTGTTACTAGAATAAGAGTCTGCGGCTCTAATACTATGAGGTTGTTACAAGAATAAGAGTATATGAGGCTCTACTACTATGAGATTGCTATGGTAATGAGAGTCTATGAGGCTCTTCTACGACAATGTTGCTATGAGAATAAGAGTCTATGAGGCTCTACTAAGAGGTTGCAAACAGAATAAGAGTCTATGAGGTTCTACTACTATGAGGTTGTTACTAGAATAAGAGTCTGAGGCTCTGCTACTATGACGTTGGTACTAGAATTAAAGTCTATGAAGCTCTACTACTACGAGGTTGCTACCATTATAAGAGTCTGAGGCTTTACTACTATGAGGTTGCTACTAGAATAATAGTTTATGAGGCTCTGCTACGAGGATGTTACTAGAATTCGAGTCTATGAGTCTATATTATGATGAAGTTGCTGTTAGAATATGAGTATGAGGCTCTACTACTATGAGGTTGCTACTAGAATAAGAGTTTATTATGGGGTAGTTACTAGAATAAGAGTATATGAAGCTCTACTACTATGATGTTGCTATTAGTTTAACTTCATGAGGCTCTACTATTATGAGGTTGTTACCAGAATAAGAGTCTATGAGGCTCTACTACTATCAGGTTACTTTTAGAATAAGAGACTGTACTACTATGAGGTTGTTACCAGAATAAGAGTCTGAGGCTCTACTACTATCAGGTTACTTTTAGAATAAGAGACTGTACTACTATGAGGTTGTTACCAGAATAAGAGTCTATGAGGCTCTACTACTATCAGGTTACTTTTAGAATAAGAGACTGTACTACTATGAGGTTGTTGGGGCACAGATGGCTCAGTGGGTAGGGAGTCAGACTTGTAGTCAGAAGGTTGCCAGTTTGATTCCCGTTGTGTCCTTGGGCAAGACACTTTACCCTAATTGCTCCCAGGTCGTTGCTGTAAATAAGAAACTGTAGTTAGTCAACTTACCTGGTTAAATAAAGGTTAAATTAAAAAATGTAATACTATGAGGTTGCTATTTTTCTATGAATGCTCCTGAATTTAAATGTTGAAACGGTCTATGATGGCAGCAGAAAAACTCTTCAGCCCTATCGGAACCATAGTATCTTCTGTCAATCAAAGTCTCACTCGGTCGATGCCTTCTACGTACATGAAATATATCCACCCCCCCAAACACAATCCAGTCTTTGTTTCGGTTTCTCAATCTTTGCAAGGTTCGTCAGTGGTCAAACCCCAACCAAAGAGTAAATACTGTATCAATTCATGGATTACCCAAGTAATACATTTTTTGTTGTTGTTGCAAGAATAGGTTGTATGACAGAGTCTTGGCACAGCAAATATTTCTAGTCGCTGTGACAAGTGAAATTAAATAAATAAATTAATTAAAGGCGTTTAGCCACTAGAGGGTGCTACTGGGATAGGAAAGAGACTAATCAATTCTAAGCCACTTACCCCAAACTAGGTCACAGGAATGAATACACTAGTACTCTAGGAACTCTAATAGCCTCCTCACTGGTCTTCCCAAAAAGACCATAAGACAGCTACAGCTCATACAGAATGCTGCGGCCAGGATTCTAAGCAGAACCAGGAAATATGAGCATATCACTCCAGTCCTCAAGTCTCTACACTGGCTCCCAGTCACATTAAGGATAGACTTCAAAGTATTATTAATGGTATATAAATCACTCAATTGCCTAGGACCTCAATACATTGCAGATATGCTCATTGAATATAAACCCAATAGACCACTCAGATCATCAGGATTACATCAGCTAGAAATACCAAGGATTCACTCAAAACGCGGAGAATCTGCTTTTACCTACTATGCCAGCCGCAGCTGGAACCAGCTCCCAGAGGAGATCAGTTGTGCTCCGACAGTAGTTACCTTTAAATCCAGACTCAAAACACATCTGTTTAGCTACGCATTTACTGAATGAACACTGTGCTAAGTCCGAACTGATTGCACTATATTTTATATGGTTCATTCAGTCTCTTTTATTTCTTAAACTATACTATTTTCTAATTGTTTTTTATTTTTTATTTTAATTGCTTTAATGTTGAAAATGTATAATTACATTTTTATGCTTTCCTGTTTATGTAAAGCACCTTGTATTGCCATTGTGTATGACATTTTTCTATATAAATAAACTTGCCTTGCCTCTCATAGGAATTTATCTATAAAGCATGTTATTATGTGTAGTTGCAACCAAAAAACAATTTAAGCATTGCACCAGAAACATAGATTATTTCAAAAAAAGAATTACATTAAAACAATAGTTTGTAGAATCTAAAACCATTGCATCTTACAAAAACAACAAAAGATTGCATGTTACAAAAAACAACACATCCATGAACAAAAGATTGCATGTTAGAAAAACAACACATCCATGAACAAAAGATTGCATGTTACAAAAACAACACATCCATGAACAAAAGATTGCATGTTACAAAAACAACACATCCATGAACAAAAGATTGCATGTTACAAAAACAACACATGAACAAACAGCTCTGGAAAAAACTTAAGAGAGCACTGCAGATTTTTCTTAAATCAACCCCATTGAAAACCTCTGGAATGTGATCAAGAAGAAGATGTATGGATGGTCACAGGCCATCAAATAAAGCTGAGCTGCTTGATGTTTTGCGCCAGGAGTGGTATAAACACAACATCAATGTGAAAGTCTGGTGGAGAGCTTGCCAAGATGTATGAAAGACAATTATTATTCCACCAAATGTTGATTTCTGAACTTTCTCTAAGTTAAGACATTAGTTCTGTGTTGTTTAAAAATGAATGTGAACATATTTTCTTTGCATTATTCGAGGTCTGACAGCACTGCATCTTTTTTTGTTATTTTTTGCAAATAATTGCTCTCAATGACAATACTTTTATTTGAAATTTGTAAGAAATGTTGTCAGTAGTTTATGCAATAAATCAAAACTGTAAAAAATCTTACCCAAACACATACCTATCAATTGTAAAAACAGAGACACTGATGATTTTGCAGTGGTTTCTTAATTTTTACCAGACTTGTATAACCAAAACCCTGAGGCTTTGATGAAAAGCTTTACAACAACGCTGCTGGCCTGTACTCCCGGTTGCCTCCTATCAAACCTTAACATTTAGAGTTAATAAAACCAGACTTGCAACATTGCAAGACTTCTGGGAATGCTTTTGAGGCAGACTCGACAGACCAGGCTAAGGTTTGAGGTTTCATAAGTCAATGAAAGCAATGAAAAATGTGCCATTATTAGTGCATTTTCTATAAATGTAACAGCTACTGTAAAACTAGATCTGAGCCAATTGATCCAGCACTATGCAGAGTTCCTAATCCTATCAGGTGCATAAATGAACAGTCAGCCACGCCTTCTTCATGGTCTCATAGTTTTAACAAGTTCCCCCATGAAAGATTATCTACTTTTATCGTATTATTATGCACACTATTGAAATTACTATGGTCTAATAAACTTTAACTTACATCTACTATATAGATTAAAATAGGTTTAAATATTTTTCTGTTTTTAATATGCTTTTTCAATCCTTTTTATATTTCCTCTTATTTTCTTGAATTCATGATGTCTAGTACCATAGTTAGGTCTGGTTGTCCACAGAAACTTGCCATTAGCCCAGGAAAAAAACTCCACAGTCCTGGCCAGGCTGAAAATAAGATTATGAATCTGAGTTGATATCCAGTTAATTGCAGTTTATGAAGAAATAAAACAGTTATGAGGTCGTTCATTTTCGTTATGTTTTTATGTGACCATTATTTAACCAGGGAAGTTGATTAAGGGTGCGTTTAATTTACGACAGCTTTCAGACACATAATCATGTCTCTTGACGGCATTCACACGTTTGTGGGTGTGTCATGGAATGTCCTTCGAGATGTCTCGAGCTGGGTGTGTGAGCACTTCGCTCAGAAACCAAACCAGCCCATTGACCTACATGAGCAGAATTTCTATGTGATACACATTTCTTGATTCGTTCCTTAACAATTGCATTTACATTTGCAAAGGCCCAGGTGGGATCTGTCGAAATTCTCTTGTAAGCTACCTCGGGAGGTCGTGTGAAATGTAGCGGCTATTTGAGAGAGACCTGCAAGTTTAGAAAAATACTATTTGATCTCTTGAGGTTTTCTCAAGAGGTCTAGTATATGTGTCTGAAAGCATTTTGTAATGTAGACACAGCCTAAGAACCAATTCTTATTTACAGCAATGACCTGGAGGGATGATGAGTGTGATTGGTGATACTGATTGGTGATACTATGAAGAAATATCTCAAATGTTTGCTAATATTAAGAATGTTTTTGTAAAAAATATAGAGATCTTCCCATCTTCCAAGACCAATCAAAGCATGAATCATCCAATCAAAAAAGAAGTCAGTCCACATCATAATTCCTACTTCCTGTTGCTTCATTCTGAAGCTCCTGATTTGGTCATTTGTCTGAAGTGTCTCCTGTGTCTTAGTGTCTCCTGTGTTTTAATGTCTCCTGTGTCTTAGTGTCTCCTGTGTCTTAGTGTCTCCTGTGTTTTAATGTCTCCTGTGTCTTAGTGTCTCCTGTGTCTTAGTGTCTCCTGTGTCTTAGTGTCTCCTGTGTCTTAGTGTCTCCTGTGTCTTAGTGTCTCCTGTGTCTTAGTGTCTCCTGTGTCTTAGTGTCTCCTGTGTCTTAGTGTCTCCTGTGTCTTAGTGTCTCCTGTGTTTTAGTGTCTCCTGTGTCTTAGTGTCTCCTGTGTCTTAGTGTCTCCTGTGTTTTAGTGTCTCCTGTGTTTTAGTGTCTCCTGTGTCTTAGTGTCTCCTGTGTCTTAGTGTCTCCTGTGTCTTAGTGTCTCCTGTGTCTTAGTGTCTCCTGTGTCTTAGTGTCTCCTGTGTTTTAATGTCTCCTGTGTCGTAGTGTCTCCTGTGTTTTAATGTCTCCTGTGTCGTAGTGTCTCCTTTGTCTTAGTGTCCCGTGTCTTAGTGTCTCCTGTGTCTTACTGTCTCCTGTGACTTAATGTCTCCTGTGTCGTAGTGTCTGCTGGTGCTTGAGCGGTTGTGCGTGTGGGTGTCCGGGGGCAATGAGCTGTGTGTGTGGAACAGAGCCTTCCAGTTGCAGTGTCAGAGTCAGCACCACGACGACACAGGTAACAACACAGAGACGAGACACATTCATAGTGCACCATTCATCACCATGATGACACAGAACACCAAAGAGAAGACACATTCATAGTGCACCATTTATCACCATGACGACAAAGGTAACAACACAGAGATGAGACACATTCATAGTGCACCATTTATCACCATGACTACACAGGTAACAACACAGAGACAAGACACATTCATAGTGCACCATTTATCAACATGACGACATAGGTAGCAACACAGAGACAAGACACATTCATAGTGCAACATTTATCACCATGACGACACAGGTACAGTAATAACACAGAGACAAGACACATTCATAGTGCACCATTTATCAACATGACGACACAGGTAGCAACACAGGGACAAGACACATTCGTAGTGCACCATTTATCACCATGACGACACAGGTAGAGTATTAACACAGAGACAAGACACATTCATAGTGCAACATTTATCACCATGACGACACAGGTACAGTAATAACACAGAGACAAGACACATTCATAGTGCACCATTTATCAACATGACGACACAGGTAGCAACACAGGGACAAGACACATTCGTAGTGCACCATTTATCACCATGACGACACAGGTAGAGTAATAACACAGAGACAAGACACATTCATAGTGCAACATTTCAAATTTGTCTTAAATCAATCCCATTGAAAACCTCTGGAATCAAGAGAAAGATGGAAGCCATCAAACAAAGCCGAGCTGCTGGAATATTTTTCCCAGGAGTGCCATTAAGTCACCCAACATTAATTTGATAAACTGGTGGGGAGCATGGCAAGTGTAAAATGTTCTTCGTGCGTAACTTAGTCCTATGGGATGGTGGAAACAATAACGAGTCTGGAGCTTTAACTTCTTTCAGACTTTTCAGTTTTCTCTGTAACACAAGTCCCCAATTCAGGGGTGACACAACCAGCATAATCCCTAAGAAGTTTTATCCTAAAAAAATGGGTAAACCCTGATACAGCGTATTCCAAACACAAGCATATTTATGTCTTATAAAATTAAAGGCTCAAGATTAGAGCACAGTTAACACTACTACAGAAAATAAATAGAGTATCTTGTGCAGTGGGTCTTATTACTATTATACTATACAATTACTATTATTCCACCACTTATTACTATTATAATATACAATTTTTATTATTCCACTAATTATTACTATTATACTATACAATTATTATTATCGCACCACTTATTACTATTATACTATACATTTATTTTTATTCCACCACTTATGAATTTCTTAACTCTTTATAAGTTAACTCATTACTATTTTGTGGTTTAAAAATCAATATGAACTTATTTTCTTTGAATTCTTCGAGGTCTGGCATTACTGCATCTTCAAATAAATGCTCTGAAGGACAATATCTTTATTTGGAATTTAGGAGAAATGCTGTCAGTAGTTTATGGAAAAAAATAAAATTTTCATTTTACCCAAAGGCATACCTATCAATAGTAAATCCATAGAGTACAGTACTGATAATTCTGTGGTGGTCTCTTAATTTTTCCAGAGCTGTATGTGTTGACATTAGAGGTAATGAACTACATGGACAGAACATTATTCAGTATAACTTGGGTTGTGACGCGGTGGAAAAATGTTGCTAACTACCGATCCACATCTCAGCTGTTTTAATTTTTCTGTTCTAGAACACTAGAGATCTCTTATATTCCTGGTTCTTTTACCGTTCCTTGAAAAACTTTCCAGATTTGGTACCATTCTCTGAACTGGTCCCAACCCCTGGTTGTTTTTGCCCATGATGAAATGGATCTGATATATGAAGGGATTAAAATCAGCCCTGTGTTGTTTGTCACAAGGAATCAGTGCCATGGTGGAGCTGCCTAAGAACTGTATAGCAGCAGCTATGGACAAAGAGATTGGTAAGTATTCCTAGAAGGTATTCCTGCATTCTTTGTGTCCATGTATCTGTTTTGATTTTCTGTGTGTGTGTGTGTGTGTGTGTGTGTGTGTGTGTGTGTGTGTGTGTGTGTGTGTGTGTGTGTGTGTGTGTGTGTGTGTGTGTGTGTGTGTGTGTGTGTGTGTGTGTGTGTGTGTGTGTGTGTGTGTGCAGGGATTTTCCGGCTGACCATGTCCACGGGGTCCCAGTTGTCCGTGGCCGAAGTCAGACGTCTATCAAACCACCAGGACAGCATCCACGCTCTTATCAACGTCAAGGGTCAGCATCTTCATCGTTCCATCACTCATTAAAGTTTGCCAGCTATTTGTATGTACAGAGTAGAGAGTCTTACATTTTTCCAAGGGGTAATTAGTTCTGCTGCACAGGAAACATGCACAAATTAATAGTAGTGTAAAAGTTTGAATTTATTCTGTACTTGATTATAAAGTCTATATCTTCGCTCAGAGAGAAGAATAGTAAAGTCCAAAAATAAGGGGTGATGAGGGTCTTACAAAATGTACTGAGCTTCACCTTGTACTGAGCTTAATGTCTGATAAAAATGAATACGCTCACTCATAGCCGCCGGAACATCTTTTTTCAGGGGGGTGCTGGGGGGGGCAGGGTACAGCACAATGGCCCGGGGCCAGTAAGAACTAATGTTGGGCCAGTAAACAACTTATAGTAACTTGCCCTTTCGGGCCAGTGCTCAATTTTGCAATTTAGGTCTCGTATTAAAAAGTTTGCTCGTCATATTTCTCCATCCCCTGCATTAATTTTAGCTCATCTCAAAATAAAATCTATGTTTGTCATATGCGGTT
Source organism: Umbra pygmaea (assembly GCA_016801145.1). Taxonomy (NCBI): domain Eukaryota; kingdom Metazoa; phylum Chordata; class Actinopteri; order Esociformes; family Umbridae; genus Umbra; species Umbra pygmaea. Next base: position 53,866 of record JACXGM010000029.1, read on the forward strand.
CCTTCTCCCTCCTCTGTGTTTGGCAATATCGTTGTCATCTTTTTGACCAATAATAGTTGAATGCTTGTCTGTTTTAACGAATAAAAATGTTGTATGCATTAGCGCAGGACTAAAAAGAATGTGATCATTTAATCGAAAGAACAGGGGTTGAAAATAAATGTATTGAGCACCGACACCGTTCAGTTCACTGTAAGAAAAATACGTTAAAAAAAAGTAAAAAGTACTGTTAATTTGCTGCCAGTACATTTTCCATAATTCTACGGACATGTCCATTAGGACAATAATGGAAAAATACTTTCCGTATTATCCGTTAACACAAAGAACTGTTACTTTCAACGGACATCTACTGTGTTCACAAAGTATTTTTCCGTTAATATCTTGGACTGAGAGCAGTTGCACCTTAAGGTGTCCAGGACAGAGAGAGGTTCCACCTTAAAGGCCTCAGAATCCTTGCCATTCCCGACCTGGCATGCACCATTGTGACGTCAAAATGACTTAGATTACGCTGGCGCGTGAGAATTTAGTGCAAGCGAGCACAGGTCACGCACCGCTCTTTTTTTTCAGTGGCGCGCGACAGCGGAAACAAGAAGCATGGACGAGTTCGAGGGCACAGTAAACGATTCCTAATAACACAGTAAATGGTTCATAACAACACAGTTAAGATAATCTTAGCCACTGTTGATATTAGCGTCAATGCTGCTGCCAGTTCTGCCATCGTTTACCTTTTTCTTCTTCTGGTTCGTAAAAAATGGCAAAGTAGGTAGCCGCTCCTCAGTTACGACACCTCTGTTCAGGAGAAGACTTCAACTAGTTTGCGAGCACTACGCGCAAGTATAAATTGTTACGGCGCTCCCATGACGTCACATTGTCGTGCGCGAGTATTTTGAACGTTAAAGGTGTCCAGGACAGAGAGGAGTTTTGATTGGCTGAGCTGGAGCTGCCCTCGCATAGAGGTAGGTTGGCCACCAAACCGAAGGTTGAGGTGAGAAGTCAAGCACCTTGGTTATTGTAGTGAGTTTGACCTTCAGCCGGAATTCAGTGGAATAACAGAGGAGGGTGACATGTCAGATTCAAAAGTGTTTACTCATTTCAACTATGGTACCTTCCTCCTCAGATGGCCTGTTTGCCAGCGGGTCCCATGTTGGTGAGCTGATCCTGTGGGATGATGTCGATTGGACGGTTACAGCTTATGAGCACATTCTGTGGGAGGAGTCTCAGACCAACACCCAGGCTGAGATCCGACTGGCAGCTCCAAAACCCAGTGAGATGTCCATACAACACCTAACCTCTGATGGAGAGGTGAGTACCCAAAGTGTTTTGACATTGTAGGTTTATTTTAGGTTGAAACGCAGCGTCGGTATTTCAGTTGCTTTATCACAATGGTTCAATACAAATGATTTATTTTTCATTGGATGCGTTTCTCTGCTAGCTGCTGGTGGCTGCAGTGGGCAGTGGTCTGTACGTGTACAGCGTCATTACTAGGAGTGTCATAGCCTACAGAAAGACAGCCCACGACTCCAACATACTACATACCATGCTGCTGCCTGATGGGTAATCACAGTTCTACATTTTAGTGAAGACTCAACTGTTTGCTGTTCCCATGATCTGTATCTCACCAACCACAACCTTATTAGCATTGAAGGTTTTTTAAGCTTTCTCATTGTGAGTGATGCTGGTTTACTCTACATGTGATACAAGATTTGTTTAGTCATGGCTTACAGATGTGATAATTGTTAGAACTCGAGGAAGGTTATAATAAGGATAGTGATATTTTTTTCTTTTTCCACAAGGATAGAAAAACAAAGGTGTGCGTGAATTGCATTGGTACCGTGTAAACCAGTTGGTAGAGCATGACACTTACAACGCTAGGGTTGGGGGTTCATTCCCCAAGGCGGTCCAGTATGAAGGAATGATGAAAACGAATGCACTAGTACTGTTGGTGTATGTGGATTAGAGTGCCTGCTAGATAACTTTTTAACGTTGCAGAGGGCTGATGTCGTGCTCGGAGGATGGCAGTGTGAGGATGTGGGAGATGCAGGACCTCCCGTTACATGCAGAACCGGCCTCAGCAGGTAAGTTCGACACAGCCGACAGCCTAAGCCAGAGTGGTGCCATCGGAAGGAGAGACGGACCGCGGCACTGACATCACCACACCGGCCGAGCACGCCTACTAATACCGCACAGCTGCCGTTGGTTTTCAATTGGATTGGAGCTCTCTTCCGAGCCTTGGCTGCAGTCCTGCCTTTCTTTCACTCTGTGTTTTTCATCCTGTTCATCAATCACTTCACCACAGCTCGGCGCTCAGGGCCTGTGATGGTGATGCCTCCTTTTTGAAACACTCTCATCAGTCACTGTATGCACACTCAGTGTAAACACCACAGGCTCAGCCAAAACACATCTCTTAAGCTAGAAGTTCTTTTTGCACTTCCAGTATAGTTTTGAAGGAATGGAAAAATATTATGATTTATTAGCCCTATTGAAAGACAAATGTTTTCATGTTAAAAGATATGACAAAGCCCAAGGTGGTCTATGTATATATTTAGCTCAGCGTATTAAATGATGCCTTATTTTTCAATGTGTTCATCTCTGTTCCATTTGCCCACTTGGCTTTGTGCTACAGTAGTGTGCAGGCAGAAAATTCCGGTACATTGGAAGCAACCTGGAAATAGATGGACTGTATGAGACCATGAGTAGATTTGCATGGAAAGAAACAATTGACTGCATGGTACCTCGAATGGCGAAGAGGTAAAGTCACTGCCGCGCAGTTAGCTGTTGTTCTTTGAAGACCATGAATTGAATCTAGACAATGCATTAGCTCAGGTGTCCCACAGACGGCGGTTGAATTCAATCCTTACACTCGAGAGACTCGTTGACAGGGTTGTTTAGGTTCCATTTACCCTTCCACGATGCACAGTTAATCGGATTACATTAAAGAAGTAAACCTGCCAAACCTGCCTGTTGGCTGTGAGCTCGATCAAGGTAGTCCGGAGAATGCGTTCATTCTGGTGCGTTGGATGCCGGTCAAGACTTCCTGGTTGAGTAAGCTTTATGATAAAAATGCAAGTTTTGGATGTGCTTCCGAAGACACATCAATGAAATTTTGCGATGAGGCAGGGTCTTACTTAAGAATTCTATTTTTTCCAGGAGCATGACAAGCCTTAAAAGAAGAAGTGTCGGCTATTTTTCTTTAGTTTGTTTCGAGTCATAATGGCTGATGGTCCTGATGACTCAGATGAGGTCATGTCCAATCAGGTCATCAGCAGGAGGGATCAGCCAGTCTCCAAGAAGAAAATCTAGTCATTCAAAAGATATCCTCATAATTGCTGCCTAAGTACTTACAAAAGCCGTAAGGGAGACTACGTACTTTGTCTATAGTCGTCTTTGTTCTAAAGTCCATCTGAAGTCATTCTCCTCTTAAATCAAATGCTGTTTGACTATTTTCTCTCTTCATTCTCCAGGGTTCTTTGGGATGTGGTCTTTTAGCAGGTCCAGTAAGCAGGCCATTCCTCCGGTTAAGAAGGTTCTAGAATTTCCCAGTCTCAAAACACTGGAGCTGACAGGTGACCTGATTGGCCACTCAGGGGCAGTGCAGGTATTCAATGACATCATCAATTATATTGTCACAGGTTTTGTAAAAAACAGAGAACATTGAGAAACGTTTGACCCTATTTCAGGGGCGTTTCTGGCCAAACTGGCATCCTAGATGAATTCTCAATGTCTCAGCTTCAGGGGAAATAATGATTTGTTCACTATTTCTCTCTTAGCCTTTCCTTTTGCATGAAAAAAGAAGTAAACATGGCATTCTCAGTCATTTTACTTAGTCATCACAAGTAATTGGGGCCCCCGATTAAAACATATATGTCTGGGCCCCCCATCCCAAATATGTTAATATTATTAATATTATATTATTATTAAGATTAGAACAGTCTCTTAATTATTATTAAGAAATTCCAGACTTTTGACATTGTGTCGCTAACTAAATGTAACAGCTATGCAAAGCTATTTCATCTTCTAGATTATTTGCTATTCATTTAAAAGTTGAAAAGAATAATACACCAGCTAACAGGTAACTTGTGTCTAAAAAGAAGTTTGTGGGTGTCAAGCTTTGCTACCTAAGTACTGAATATATTACTATAGTCAACAAATTGTCTTTATCTTTCCTGGGCAGAAGTGAAGGTAAAGTTGGAACAAACCATTTATTACAGGAGGTGGAGGGGGGCCGTTAAAAATCCAACAATACAATCTTTTAGTGTTTGAAATTTTATTAAAAAGTATTATCGCTGTATTATCTTTAGAGCAGCAGCAGCCTCGCCACCTAAAGTTTATTTTCATACGCGATTGCACTGTTGAAAAAAAAATGACAGAGAAAATACTATTGAATTAATTTTATAATGTACATTTATATTTAGAGGGGGTAAAATATGTCAGGTGGTCTAAAGCCATTCTAACATAAGACTAGCGACATTATTGTTACCCTTGCTACAAAATGGTAGTCAGAAATTTTTAAATGTCAACTGAAGCACTCACTAGACTCAACCAGCGTCCACACCTGGCCCCGCCCTCCCTCACCGTCTCTCGAGTTGTTAATATAATCTCACTCATGACAAACAAATAAGTGTTGAATTAATATGTTGTTTTGAGTGTTATAATTATTAAAACTACATGATAATGATTGATTGCAAGACCCAATCGGCACCCCCTCCCAGGTGGCGCCCTTAACATTTGTGTGTGTTCTTGCACCTCTTCTGGCCTCTCCAGATGTTTCTGAGTTTTGGAGAAAAGGGTCTGGTCACATGTTCTACAGACCACCTGCTGATTGTATGGAAGAACGGAGAGAGAGAGTGTCACCTCCGTAGCCTGGCCTTGTTCAGAAAACTAGAGGCCAACGGAGGATTATAGGGTTCCCACAGACTTTAAAAAAACATTTATTTCTTTAAAATTGTATTTGTTTTAAAGTTTTAAAGATGGAATTGTATGTATTTAAAGTCTTTTAATTTATAGGATGTGTGTAGACAGTCTAATGTGATGGGCCTGATTGGTCAGTTTAGTTAATGTGTGAGTTCACTGACATTTCTTGTACAGTACATGCTTGTTGTTTTACTGATTTTACAATGTTTTGCCTTAGATTTTATTCTGACATTGTTGTTTTTGCCAGTCACCTGAATTGCTAATTTGCCTTCATTGGTCACAAATGTATTTGCCAAATGTTTCTATTATTATATGGTCATTTCAAATATTTGTAACCCCACTACCAACCTGCTTGCTTGCAATAAATCTCAGAGATGAAAGCTACAATCTACAGTTTTAACTGGAACATGCAACAATTTACGATTTTAATGAGTTACAGATAATATAAAGACCTCAGTCAATGGAAAATAGGCTCTAATATATGGAGTTACTATGACTGAGAATACAGATATACATCTGTTAGAAAAGGTTTTGCCACATGTCAGGATGATTGATTATGTTTTCAAAAGGGAAATGGTCACTCACAGGAATGTGAAATTTGAAGAGACATAAGCTGTTTTGAAAAATTTATTGGATCTTTTATTTCAGTTAATGAAACATTGGACTAACACTTTCCATTTTACAGTTTTTGCTCAGTGTACAACTGTTGATAAAAAAAACATATTGTAGCATACACAGTATATAAAGACATTGCCAAAAGTATTGGTACCCTTCCACTTAATAGTATTGGTACCCTTCCACTCATCTGAGCTAAGTAAAAATTGACAACATTATTTGTTATCCACCATTCTTTATTTCACATTCAATAGAGCAGAATTTTTTGCATTTATTCATGATGCAATTAAATAATTAAATGAAGACAAATGGCACAGACAAAAATATTTGGAACCTTAACCCAATATTTTTTGTACAACCTTTAGAGACAACTACAATTAAGCACTGTCTGTTGCTTTGAATGAGATTTTCACCCCTCCCGACTGGTAGTTGGGCCCACTCTTCTTGAGTAAACCGCTCCAGTTCTCTCAGGTTTGATGGGTGCCTTTTCCCAACTGCGAGATTCATCTCTTTCCACAGACGTTCAATAGGATTTCCATCAGGACTCATAGAAGGCCACTTCAGAACAGTCTTTTTTCTTCTCATCCATTCATTCATGGGTGCTTTTTGAGGTATGTTTCGAGTCATTATTCTGCAGAAGGACCCATGCCCTGCGACTGATACACAGCTTTCCGACCTTAGGCTGTATGCTTCACTCCATAATGTCTTAATAGTTTTCTTTCTGATTTCATTGTGCGATGCAGTTTTAAGGCACCCGGTGCCAGAGGCTGCAATGCAACAGCAAAACATCCTCCGTGTTTCACGTTAGGTACTTTTTGGTGTTCTTTTTTCAGAGCTTCATTTTCCTGTAAACATGTAGTTGTTGTGATTTACAAAAAAGTTCTGTTTTTGCTTTCGAAAGGATATTCTCCCAGAAGAACTGTTGCTTGTTGCTTGCATTTTAGCCAACTCCATTTAGGTTTTTTTGTTTTTCTCTCTTAGAAGTGGAGTCTTCATTTGTCATCTAACATGGAGCCCATTAAGTGTGCTTGAGGTATCATTACAAGACTATTTATGTTAAATTCTAAAAACAATATTTTGTTTAGGCCATTTCAGAAGTTCTTTATAGAATAAGGAAGAATTCAGTTCTTTTCACTGCTTTTTGTTTTGATCAACTTTAAACTAAAGACATGCATGTATGGATGACATAATATATTTTAATTTCAACACTAATTATCAGGGTGCATGGATTGTTTGAGTAAAATGCAAGGATACCAATACTTTCGGCCATGACTGTACATATTTTTTAAATACTTTTATTATTTCTCACTAATACATTTTAGAAGTATTGACAAAGAACAACAAAATAAGACATTGTCTGACAAGAGACCAGAAAAGACTGAAATCATATCTATTCAACCCTGAATGAACCAACCAGAACAGATACACGTTAAATTGTCAAATCCTTCAAAAATACATTATGTCTATTATACTTTACGCTTGACTTTTCATGGTTAATAATGACACACAATGAAGTCTTCTCTTTAAAAATAGAGCTTATATACAGTACATTTATGCTTGGAGTGTTTTTATTGGTTGTTCTGCTTGAAACAGGAAAGTGATTGGCCCATTCTCACTGACGCCAGTGTCTGACCAATGACAGAGCCTGGTTAACATGACATCACAGTAGTAGATGCCATGCCCCACTCTTGTCTAAGCAGAAATAGTTCAAAATGAGATGGAAAGAAGAACAAGCATGTGGATGACATCATCAGATCAAACCAAAACTCACTTGTCAATTAGAACAAAAATGTAATGAATAGATAACATAGGAAGCTCGATGGCGTAAAGTCCATGGGAGGCTAGATGAAGAGTTTTTTAAGTCTGCCATTAGCTAGGTAGTTTTCCGTTTTTTAATGGAAGATAGCAGTGAAACTTAAGAAAGTGACAAAGTGAGCAATGGAAAGAGGTTAAGGCAGTTTTGTACTTAATATGTTCTGAAACTAGCATACAGGCATTATTGAACACACTGATCTCTCCTAACGTTGTAGTAGAGGCACCTGGAGAGTCAGTATGAATATACACTGTTTCTTTGACCAACCACAGAAAGAGGAGATAAAAATATAAGAACTGAGATAGAACAATGTATGTGTCAGGTTGAAAATATAAGATAAGTATTCTATTGCTTAGTTTAGTGGCTCTGTGCACCAGCTTACTATCCCAAATAAATCACATGAAGCCAGAGAACCTGTCTGAAGCAAAAACAAAAAAACATAAGTTTGAAGCCTAAACTCTGTAACCTGTTTCAGAGAAGAGAATCAAAGTAAGGCACATTGTATGATGGTCACTGTGCCTTTGGTTGAATATGTAACAATGTAGTTTTTTTCTTGTGGAAATTGTAAACTCACATACACACCACACGTCTGTCTTGCAACTACTGCTTTTGCTGCACAAGGAAATACTTGGAACTGCATTCCCCACTGCCAACCACTAGAGGGAGACTGCGACACAGTAATGTGAAAGAAAAAGAGAATGATTACATTTTAAACAACGTTTTAATCTCACAGTCAGAACCAAGCAGCATTAGTGCTCTGGGAATGAACCTCATGGTAACCAAATTCAGGTTCAATTTAAAATGACACTATTCCCCACAGAGTGCATTACTAGCCGAAAATAAAACACTGCATAGGCAATATTGTGGCTCCAAGAGCTAGGTCTGCCAGAGTCTCTCACCACATAAATCGTGCTAATAGTAGTGCACTACATAGGGAACAGGATGTAATATGAGACAGGGTCAACTTGGTTTCTCCCATGGCGGTTTCATCAGCCTACTGTGAGGTGGCTCTTTGCTCAGACCACACTGTTATGCTACTTTACAATGGACTAGCAACACACTACGGGAAGACAGGAGGGACAAAAAAATGACACACTACCATTGATGGCCTAGACAACTACTCAGGCACGCTAGAGAGCAAATGGAACGTTAGAGATCAACAGATTTTGAAGACTCTTGTTGTGATCCTATAAAAAGTTAAATTCACATTTGAATAAACAATTATCTCTAGCAGGCCTGTGTCCATTTTCATGTGCCTCCAATGTTTTAGCGGATGTTCTGTTTCACTAGAACTTTCACCTGCTTAAAGTAAAAAAGTATGACTAGCTTGGATGCTGTCAAAAACAGTAGAATAACATACTTCTGGTCAAACATCTTGTGTGTTTTAATACAGTGTAAATTAACATGAAGTATATTGTGCTGTTCATTCCCACTTGTTTCTTAATACTGTAGTAATAGTGTTGTAATACTGTTTTAATACTGCTCCCATTTGAATCCATTTCTGATCATTCAATTTTAAGAGCCATGTCTGGTGCTGAGATCCAGAGGGGGCTGAGTGAGGCTTGTTCTATCCCAAGAGTGTTGACTGGTTGTGGGCTAACTGCCCATAAGCCCTGGCTCTCTGAGCAGAACTCTGGTTCTCCCCCATAGAGAGATATATTACAGCAGTGAGTTCAGCTGGGCTCTGCACTGTAAACCTCCCAGGTATGGAGAGAACACAGACTTCAAACTGATCTGGCTGCCAAACATACGCGCGAACACACACAACAAACACACATTGACACAAACAGGCGCATGCACACAAATGTTAGCTTACGAGTGGACGCACACCCACACCACTCTATATGACTTTCTGCCTAACAGGGCTTATCAGATCTCAATATTACCTCATACTTCCAACTGGCGAGAAAAGGAGAACTGAGTTCCAGTAGTTTAATTTGTCTGTTTGGTTGGAAGAGTGAATACAGTGTGTGTGATGTCTCGACATACTTCATTTCTAAAATGGCTCATTGATCCTCCATTAGTTTTGGTAGGTACTGTGTAATGAGTTCATCAGTAAAAGTACTGGTAAACCATCTCAGCTTTACAAAAGAGATGGGAAAAATTGTAGCTATGTGAAACAGAGCAGAAGTTTGAAACAGAACAGCAATATGAAACAGTGTAGCAGTATGAAACTGAGTAGCAGTGAAGTAGAGTAGCAGTTTGAAACAGAGCAACAGTATGAAATAAAAGTAGACTGAGAGGCTAGAGCAGTAAAACAGAGATGGAGTGACATGCCGATCAATTCTGAGCAGCTAAAGTGCGATTGATTTGTAGCCTGTTGGTCATCACCCTCAGGTCTGGGGCAGATTGTCAGGGCGCTGGGGTTAGCAGGGGCAGAACAGGGACCACAGAGGGCTGGACTCAGTCTCATTGGACACATTCCACCATATTCTCCATGTAGCGCATTACTTCTGAACACAGTCCCCCTTGCTAAATTAGGCATGTTGTATTATAATATTTCTCTGATCTGTTTGAAGCAACAACAGAGATGGGAAAGATGTGTGGGCTAGAGCTGTGATCAGACGCAGAGCCCTACATGGGGAACAGGCTGTCGACACGTCTGCAAGTCCATCCGCAGGTCTCTTCTCAGGGCTCAAGGCTGCCGATTCTGAGGCCTGCAGTCCAGTCCTGTGTAGAGCTGGGTAGAATCACAGTGGGAGGAGCTGAACACCAGCCCCAGGCTACATTCACGGTTCCCTGGAGAAGTACAGGGATGGAGGGACGAAGGCAGAGAGGAGGGGTCATGGAGGGGGGCGCAGGCTCTTGCACTTCATGTCATCCAGTCCCTTCCAGTACCTGTAGTTCTCTGCCAGGTGCTCCATCAGACCAGGGAGGCTGGCGAAGGCTGGAAACAGAGGGAACAGCAGGGGGCGTCACATGAGGAAACCACCGCTGGGGCAGCTGGGACTCAGGCAGTGGCTGTGCGTGTGTCAGTTGTTAACTTCTTTTTTTCCAACTCATTGGTTGGCCCTCTGCATGAGCCTGACCTGGAAACCACCCGACAACCACCCAAACCTGACCCCCGTTCATGAAAACCTGCTGTGTGCTTGTGTGATTCTTTGTGCACGTTTGTGTGCATTTGGTTCTGCTTCCCCGAGTCTCGACCCCCCCCAACCCCATCCCAGTGCTCTCTGGGAACTTTCCGTGACATCACCAGCTTTGTTGACAATAAACACATGTAGTCTATTCTCTGAGGGGTTAGCCTCGAGCAACACCCCAATGTCAGAGGTCAGGGGTCATTTGATGGGAACGGGACACGGGAGTTATAAACTATCTTTCTTTATCCCTCCCACTGACCCACCCAGCGTTTTACTGGCCTTCCTCTGGGCTACTGCGCTGCAACATGGAGGCAGACGCTCTATCGCTTTTACAGGGTTTTAGGGAATAGAGAGGAGGGGAGGCCTGGGAAAGTTATGTTCTGTGTTCTCCTCTGTGTCAATCCCCAGTGGCCTTCACATTTGGCACTTAGTGTGTTTATATGTTCTTACCATCCCAGGCGTCAAACATGTCTGTGATAAAGTAGTCTATGAAGGACATCTGAGACTTTGGGACGCTGCAGGTGTTTCTGTCAAACACAGGCATGACTACCGGCAGTCCTAGCCTCTTCTCCTCGTCAGTCTGAAACACACAAATACACAAACATGTTAACACATGCACGTTTGTTTCTCTATCTTTGAGGGGACCTAAAAATCAATGTTCCCTATTTCCTAGCCCTAAACCTAACCTTTACCCTAATCCTAACCTTAACCATACCCGTTCCCTTACCCTAACCCAAACCTTAAAATTAGTAATCTAACATTATTGCCTAAATTCAACCTTGAAATAATGCCTAACCCTAAACCTAATCGGTAATGCCTAAACCTAATAGTAACCCCAATTGTAAC